>ML815354.1:16989-46506 GCA_009831015.1 Picea engelmannii
CAGTGAAGGCGGTCCAAGTAGAGTAAGTGCTACTTGGGGCATGCTTGGCCCTAGGGTGTGAATTTGTATCTCTCTTGTATATCTTGTATATCTTTGTATATCTCTTTGTTGTAAACTTGTAATAATTTGTAAGTAATTCTGATCTTGTGGGGTTTGGGTAGTTTGACTAAATTGTAAAGTATATTGTAACGAACCACCCTTACACATAGTTGACCCCATTGCCCAACCTTAGGCACTAGTCCATAGTTGACTTAGGGAAAGGGCTTCTTCTCATATTAACTTAGACTTGCATCTACATTGCTGCTTGTCATCTTAGGCTAGTTTTCCCCCTGGCCTATAATCAATTAAAACTAACTCCTAGAACCTTGTAAATAAAATTAACTTAGTAACTAGGGACAACCCCCCTTGGCTTCCCTAGGAGTAAGCCTAGACGGAAGAAGTTCCTGTCAAGGTGACAGTGTGGGCAGGGACTTAGACATTGTGTCTCCGAGGGCACACTAAGTGAGCCGGACTTAGCTCACGTTTGCAAGTGTGCATTAGGGCGACAACAGGACCTAAGATTCTACTTTTTCCATATGAAGTTCAATGAGGTTGGAACCACTCTCAAACATCCTGAAACAATTAATGGTAATGTTAAAAATTTAAGTAAAAGGATGAAAGTGGCATTTCATCCTTTTACTTTAAGAATTTAACATTACCATTAATTACTAGGGTGGGTGAAATGGAGGGGGTGGGGACCTCTTTAAATAGCACTATTAAGGCAAAATAACCCTCAGTTGCACACCAAAACACCTCATAGCTCCAACTTGCATGAGAAACCATGAGCCCAAGTACTTCTCTATGCAGGACACACTGAGGATAAGTGTCAGACACGTGTTTGAAACGTGTCATGTGAACAAGACACGTTCCATACACGTGTCCGAACGTATCGTGTCCGACACATAGGATACATGACACGGACGGGGGTTTGGATGTATCCTATTACTTAGGCTTCAACAAATCAAGAAAATGATTACAACAATGCCAAACCTGGCAATATCATCCATTGAGAAAATCAGCTTGGATCTGAGCCTGATGTGAGCCTATGACTCTGTTGTCTCGATCTTCTGCCTCACGGCTCTGCAGTTTGCTAGAGATACAGCTAGTTGTAGGTCCGGCTAGGAGAGCTCACCGCCCCCAAGATCTGGCTCGATCAGGGTTGGAAAGGCTACGGCCTATCCCTCTTTCTCCCTCAGCTTCAACTCGCCCCCAAACTCAACCCCGACACCCTTTTATCAGCCTCTTGTAGCAGACACGACCCTAGCACGAAGGGACTTGACTCCTCTGTCAAGCTCTGTCTCACGGCTCTGCTAGAAATGAAGGCTAGCGGCCTTCCTATCTCTATCTCAGCCTCTTAACTCTTCTTGCTCACATTCGATCTGCAGTTGAAACCCTTGGTGTCACTCTCACAAGTTTGATTTCTCCTAAAACCACCCCCTCTGCTTTTAAATCTCTGGCTAGATGATTCAACCGTGAAGATTAGATCTTCAACATCTCAAATCAATGGTTACGTTCTAATCTGAAACTCACTTTGACTTTTGGATAAGATCAAAAGAAGCTTCTCACAGAAGGTTAACTAATAGTGATTAATAATTTCCATTCCCTAAGTTTCAACTGAGGAAATATTTAAATGATCACTAATCAGATTAATTAATCACATTTTCCTAAGTTAAATTTAGGAAAAATTTACTCAGACGTTACGAGATGCTCAGGAGTTTGTGGGTACTCCTAGGACAAGTGTCAGAAAAAGCAGACCACTACATCGATGCTCTGGGTATATGGCATTGATGAGTGATCTAGCCTTCCAATTTTCGGAATGCATCTGAGCAACAGGTTTGGCAGGATGCCGTGGTGGAGGAGCATGCCTCCATCATGAAGAATGATGTACAGGAGGAGGTGCCAAGACCAGGGGCCAAGCCAGTGGTTGGGTCTCGTTGGATCTATATGATCAAGCATGCTGCAAATGGAAGCATTAAGAAATTCAAAGTCAAGTTTCCGGCTAAGGGGTTCTCTCAGAAAGAGGGAGTTGACTATGATGAGATATTTCTCATGGTAGCTAGATATACTTCCATCAAGCTCGTGATCTCATTAGCAGCAGAGATGGGTTGGCAGATTCATCAAATGGACATCAAGATGACTTTCTTCCATGGACTTATTAAGGAGGAAGTGTATATAGGAGAGCCAAAGGGTTTTGAGGTATATGAGAGTGAATCCCATGTATGTAGACTGAAGAGAGCACTATATGGGCTCGAGGAGGCACCCAGAGCATGGTATGAGCGCATTGATAGTTACTTGCAAGGCATGGGCTTCGTGAAGAGTGAGGCAGACTCAAATCTCTATTATATCATGATAGGGGAAGACCCACTCATTATCATGTTATATGTGGACGATCTATTTCTGACAGGTTCATAGAGGCTCATTGCAAATTGCAAGAGGCATCTTGCTTCGAAGTTAAACTTGAAGGGTTCGATATGAATTACTTGGGGTTAATGCACTATTTTCTTAGATTGCAGGTGTGGCAGCAAGAGGGCGAGATTTTCCTAGGACAGGGGAAATACACAGTAGAGATCTTGAAGAGGTTATAGATGCAGGACTGTCAGTCGATGTCTACACCCATGGCTACTAATTGGAAGACGATAGAAGCTTCCAAGCAGGAGGCAGTGGGCCCTACCTTATACATGCAGTTGATAGGCTCTCTCATGTATCTGGTCAATACTAGGCCAGACATTTGTTTTGTTGTAAATACTTTCAATCAATTCATGGTTGAACCAAGGACAGCACATTGGACAACAACGAAACATATTTAGAGGTACCTACGTGGCATAGTTGAGTATGTTTTGAGGTATGTTCAAGGAGATGGAATGAAGTTGATGGACTTTACAGATGAAGACTGGGAAGGCAATGCAATGGACAGAAAAAGCACTTCATTGTGTTGTTTTAGCTTGGGATTGAGGGTTGTCTATTGGTTCAGCAAGAAGCAGAAGTTTGTTGCATTGAGTTCTGCAGAGGAAGAATACATGGCAGCAAGCATGGCAACATGTGACCCCATATGGCTTTGGAAACTGCTAGTGGCATTGGTCAGTCAGAAGCTAGAGTCGACCATCATAGAATGTGATAATCAGAGTTGCATAAAATTCTCTGAGAATCCATTATTCCATGATAGGTCGAAGCACATTGACATCATGTATCACTTCATTCGAGATTGTGTGCAAAGGGGTAAAGTCCAACTACAGTATGTGCCTACAGATGAGCAAGTGGCGGATATTCTCACCAAGGCCTGCATGAAAGGAAAGTTTGTCTACTTCAGGGATAAGATGGGAATAGTGGAGAACACCTTCCTCGCTAAGAGGGACTGTTGAAATATTGTAGCTCGGACACGTGTCTTTGCTTAGGCAAGGTGTCATGCAAGCAAAAGACACATGGATTAATGTCTCTTCAAGTCATTTAAATTTTTCCTAAGTATAACTTAGGAAAATGTGATTAATTAATCTGATTAGTGATCATTTAAAGATTTCCTAAGTTGAAACTTAGGGAATGGCAATTATTAATCAGTATTAGTTAACCTTCTATGAGAAGCTTCATTTGATCTTATCCAAAATTCAAAGTAAGTTTCAGATTATAGATCGTAGCCATTGATTTGACATGTTGGAGATCTAATCTTCACTAGTGAATCATCTAGCTAGAGATTTAAAAGCAGAGGGGATGGCTTGAGGAGAAATCGAACTTGTGAGAGTGACACCAAAGTTTTCAGCTGAAGATTGAAAGTGAGCAAGAAGAGTTAAGAGGCCGAGAAGGAGATAGGAACGCTGCTAGCCATCATTTCCAATAGAGTCGTGAGACAGAGCTTGAGAGAGGAGCCGAGTCCCTTCGTGCTAGGGCCATGAGGGTTGTGTCTGCTGCAAGAGGTCGATAGTGGGGTGTTGGGGCCAAGTTTGGTGTTGAGTTGAAGTTGAGCGAGAAAGAGGGCTAGGCCATAGCCTCTCCAACTCAAACCGAGCCAAATCGTGGGAGCTGTGAGATCTCCTAGCCACACCTACAGCTGTATCTCTAGCAGACTTTAGAGTCGTGAGGCAAGAGGCCAAGACAACAGAGTCATAGGCTCATATCCAAGTTGATTTTCTCAGTGGATGATATTGCCAGGTTTGGCATTTTTGTAATCATTTTTTGGATTTTTTGAAGATGGTAATCAAACCCTTGTTTGTTGGTCTTCCCTGGAGTTGGGGTTTCCAGGGTGTTAGCACAAATTTCTACCCTCCAATCTAAGTTGATAAACCTGTTATGACACAAGTAAAAACTTGGCTAATTATAGGAGAAATAACCCCAGATGTCACGGGCTAAACCCTTCTACGTTCAAGCTAGGCCTTGCTAGCCTCTAGGGGGAGTCCCTGGGCACAATGAAGCACCCATGTGGCTGATTTAAGGTCTGAAAACTCAAAAATCAGCGAGTTGTTTTGCCTTGGACGTGTAAAGCAGTCCAAAATGGTGGAAAAAGTTGATCCAATACACTTGGAGGGAACCTGCAGGGTTAGCACAATGATAATAGACTAGAAATAAGCAAAAAAAACTACTCAAAGGATTGATACCATCAGAATAAACAGTTCAGAAATGACATATCAGATTTGCAAATTCACCACAATACCGTCAAGAAGAGAGGTTCGAACAATAAACACAAGCTTCTTTATTCATTCATCTTTACATGAGGGTTGGTTGCATCACAGTTGGCAAGCTCACAACCGATACAATGACTACTTTTCTCAATGACACCCCACTAGACAAGAGAGAGAGAGGGAGAGAGAGAAGAATGAGAGAGACACTATGCTGCTCCTGCTAAGAACCGACCAAGAACCACTATGAAGCATCCAATATATAGCATATGAGGGCACATATCCAAGGGAGAAGAAAAGGACGTATGGGAGGCTAAAATGGGAAAGTAGAAGACATAAGCGCATGAGGGTGAGTGAATGTGAGAACATGTCAAGTAAGAGTAAAGAAGGCGTGAACTTTAGTGGAAAGGAGGGTAATGTGCACAAGCCAAAAGAAGAAGATGCATGATGAGAAAAAAGAATAAGGGAATAGGAGGCTATGAGAGGAATAAAGAATGTTTAATGCACATAAGAGGGGATTTTGCATTTAGGAATAGGCAAAAGTGATATTCGGATGGCACATGCAAGTAGGGAGGAGTTTTAGCATGTGCACCAGGGGAGTTAACATGCGCATGAGGGTAAAGAATGAGTGCATGCATGGTATAAGAGGCATGAGAGTAAAGATCGCATGACATAAGGGAGTGTGCGTGCATGGAAGCAAGATGACATGTGAGGACAAAGGAGCAAGGGAGACGAGACGTAAGTCATATACAAGGGAGCGCGAGTGGTGGATGGGAGTTAGTATGGCATGGAAATTCACATAGGGAAGTGCGAGTGGGGGTGTATGGTTGGCTTATGCGTGAGGTAAGATAAGCGTGCATGGAGTGTGAGAGTGATGGATGGGAGTTAGTATGGCGTGGACGAGAAGGGAATGGATGCATGCGTGGAGTTGAGTGGAGGAGATGACATGTGAGAAAAATATACACATGGGTCCCAAATAAAATACGACATGCCTTTATTCACGAAGGAGTTTGCATGGTTTATAAAAAGCCACACATCTTTTAATCAAAACATGAGCATACATCATATAAAAGGGATTAAAGGGTGACACCTTCAATAATTAATAATAATAAAAAAGGGGTGGTTACACACCCTTTTTAAATACTAATTAAAAATTGAAGGGAGTAAACATATACACGGGTTAGTGTGTGAGTATGGAGGTATGGATGTTTAAAGGGAGAATAAGGGGGACAAACTTTTTAAAGTAATCCCATAAAGTGGCACTTTAATAAAATAATTAAATAATTGACACTTTAAATAGGTGGACAAGGTAAGTGGGTCTAGAAAGTGGGTGTAGGTTAGGAAAAATGAATGGTAAGTATGAGAGTAGAGGTTAGGATAAGAAAAAGGGTAATTAATTAATTAATTAATTAAAGGGGGACACTTTAATTTAATTAATAGTGGTATGGATACGTAGGTTTAGGATTAGCACAGAGTTTTGGGAAATGGGTTTTAGGGACCATGTACAGAAAGTGGTTTTATGGCGGGTGAAGAAGAATTAGCGAGAAAAGTTAGCCCAATTGGCTAAAATTTCTCCATGGAAGTGCCACCTCATCCTATGCACCCTTGGTCAAATGATGCCACATCTCACTGATAATTTACCACATGTCGGAATCTGAGGGTGCCACCTAGCATTGTATGGAAAATGACTGTGCCTGCTAAATATAGACATTTCTAAAAATAAAATCCAGCTTCTAAATTTTAGTAAATTGTCCACCTCATCCAGGATGACTGGGAGAACATCGCCACATGTCACCGTCTAAAAATAGAAAGTCCTCTGAATGCCCTTGACTTTATACTCATTGATCTCGTCTTTTTGCAAGGGATCCGAATATGCGATCAGAACTGACATGCGAGCCCTGATGCTCAAGCTGCTAAAAATAGTATTGTGCCACATCATCCCGGGAAAGATCCAAAAGACTTTGGATGTTTCAAGGACAAATATTGCACGCTCAGAATCTGAATCTGGGGCCTGGAGAAAAACCTGCTAAAAATAGAAAGTTCTTGCATGTTGCCGGGAAAAGTGTCATCGGGCCTAGAATTATGGAAGGACTCATACTATATGCTTAGAACTGCTCCAAACTGTCAAGAGACACACTCAAACCGTGTCTCCAAAAAAACAGCAACACCTGTTGTATGTATACATCTCTCAAAATGTATCGAAACCAAGTCAACTCTAACTCTAAACCAAACAACCATGTACCGATCATTTACCGGCCTCTGATGGGAAACAACCTCTCACTCAACACCAGTGCTAAACTCTGGGAGAATCTCAGAATGCTAGCCAAAATAATGCATGTTGGCTCTTAACCCTCAAGATTTTCAAGGGTGGAAATCTAGGGGTTAACACAGGGTAATTCTGGTGTCTGAAAATTGTATGAATGGTTTCTAAATTTTTCATTGTGCATTGCAAGGTTAATTTGCTCAATTTTATTTCTGTTTCATAAATCAGAATTTAGAATTTGTTGTTGTTCTTGTTCTGGGCATAAAAGCTTATTGGATTCAGAAATTAGATTACTGGGCTTAAAGAAATTTAACATAAACAAATCATTCTTGCTATCCACTAAGTGCAAAAAATTAATTTTGAATACTGGAGTTAAGGAGTAATACCAAACATGTAGCAAACAGTGTGTTTATTGAAGGATATGTAAATATGTAGCTAGCCCAAATTAAGAAGGTACACATGAAAAGATTCCAACAACAAAGAGGAGAATGAACCACACATCAATTCTTGTAAATAAAGGAACAATCTTATTGATTAGGAATAATTGTTAACTATATTTCAGCCCTTCCACATACATTTGATGCAAGTAATTTCCAGCCATGGTCCTCAAAAAGTGAATCCAAGCACATATGCCACAATAGTATAAGCATCTAACTTTCCATTGCCTTTAAGCTATTCAACAAAGCTCAAAGGGAAAAATCCACAAATCCAACCATACTCTCAAATGGAGAGAGCAAACCCTTATATAGATTCGAGCTCAACTCTTTAGTAAACAAGTAATCGTTTTCCCAGACCCATTAGTTCCAAAAGGAATACAATAAAATATTACATGCCTAACCTCCTCAACAAACTCCTTACTAAAAGTAGAAGTGAGTTGTTGAGATCCATGTTCCATTCCTAGAAGAAACAATAAAATAATCGTTCTCCACAAGGAAAACAATATCATAGTGTTCTCATCTAACTAGCTCCATGAGAAATTTCAACAATAATAAAATAATGAGTTAGTTAGTAAGCACCTCCAAAAATAGCCAAGAAGGTAGGATGCATCCTCTAGGTGAATGATTGACCAAGAGATAACTTCTAAAACTGATAAATTAATTCTTCACAAGTGTGCCATTAAAGAGAGAGGATCCACACATGTGGCTCTAACCAACTTCTAACAAACTGTGTGATTATAACCAACTCCTCATAACCACCTTGACCAAGTAAAACAATAAAATATTGACCTCATGAAATGCACCCATGGGAGAAGTGTACCTTAAACCACTTTGACTTGGTAAATAACAATAAAATATGCTATGAAGTGTTAGATTTCGTAGTGCACCCAGACCGGTGCACACACACCTCAAGTCTGGTCTAGGTTCTCAATAGTATACGCAAATTAACACAATTTGAGTTGTGAACATAAACACACTGAGATGCCTAATAACTCAGCACAGCGGAAAATAAACCAGCAATTGAATCATACATAGTACACAGGAATTTAATGCCCATAAACAATTGTTCTTAAATCCAGAACAATGGGCTCCCATACCAAGGACAATGGCCTAATTCTTATATAAAAGAAAGATACCAAGAACACTTACAAAACCCTCCCAGTTTCTGTGTCCAAAGTCTGGTTGAGTCCTTCCAGCCTTATCTACTGCCCTTAGCTAAGGTTCCTAGGCTGCGGCTGAGCCCTTCCAGCCCCCAGCCTGGTCCTCTCCTTGCTCACTAATCAGGCCTATACTTGTGCATGTCCTAGTCCTCAAAACCTGTTGTTATACTAGCGGTTACAGCCCTCAAATCTGCCACCAAGGTGCTATACTAGCCTACCAGAAAAGGTTGTTGACTCAGCCCTATCTCTTGTAGCTTAATTGGCTACTATAATATCCCCTCAAGGCTGTCCCAAGGCTGCTCCGAAAGACTGTTGTCACAGCCTACCTAATCTTCTGTAACAGCCCCTTACTGGCTGTCCCAAAAGTGTTGTTACCTACCTGTAACAGTCCTCATGCATCCCTCACAATTGTTGGTTGTAACAGCACTGTTGTACCTGTTGTACCAGCTGCTACCAACCTTCTCCTCTTGCTGCCAGCTGCCACAAGACTGTCCTCAGATCTGCCCAGAGATATGTTGTTGGTCCAGCCTCTACAACTGGTGTTACATACCTATGTGAGACTCTTTCTAGCTGGCAGAGCCTCCCAAAGACCTATTGTAGCCTTTTTCAGTAGGGGGAGTCTTCGCATCACTTGTGGCATCCCTCCTTGGTGTCTAGAACACCTGCGAGCAGCCTCTTCTTGCTATGACAGCCTCCCACAAGCCGTGGCTGGGCTTCTCTAGCAGGTCGAGCGTCTCCTAGGCTGTGGCCTGCTCATCCTTGGTTGGCCAAGCCACTAAAACCAGCGACTGCCCTCCTCTAACTAGGTCGAACCTTCCACATACTTGCACTTGTATCCTCCTCATCCGAACCTGCCAAAAACAAGAACAAATCCACTAGATCTGAGGCCAAACTCATCCCACTCCATGGCTGGACTGAGGTCACCACACCTCTCCTCTCACGCTGGCTGAGGTCACCAAGAAGACACACGATAATGAAATGTCACAATGACCTTATGTCCTTTTATGCACTTCTAATGATGAGTAAAAGCCCCTTCACAAACTCAACATTAAATTAGAATATTTTAATCCTCCTTGTGGATGTGAAGACCCAACACAAGCCCACAAAGCCCGTCACCAAACCCATGAATCCCCAAGCTCAATTCCAAGGGCGGTTTTCACCAAACGAAAATTCCAAACTGGTGCCAATGACGATTCTCACGTGCCTGACACCTAGGCCACTAGTGGGAATGTCTCCCGATGCTACAAAAGCATCAACACTCCCTCTTAGCGAGAGAGGCATTCCATCCACCACCTAGAAGAATCTCTATCTCCCACACTAGATCCGCTGCCATAGTTGCTCTCCAATCCACCTAATTTGTTTCTCCCTCTGTCACTGAAGCAAATCCTGTTGTATGGCATGGTCCCATCTCAGAAGACACCCAACTTCTAGAAGTCTCCCACTTCTGAGCATCCTGCCTAGCCATCTCAACCCATGACACCTTCCTGACTGTCTTGGAACACTCCTCTCTCCCAGTTGAACCTGAACGTTGGCTCCCACTTAACGGCAAACTCTCCCTCTGAGCCTGTTGACTCCCTCTAAAGTCGAACTCCCTCTGAATCCAATGACTCCCTCTGAGGTCGGGCTCCCTCTGAGTCTACACAACCTCTGAAGTTATTTTCTCCCTGTTAACTGTCACTCTGCTACTGTTGGTCATAGCCTGCATAGGCTGGCCCTTCTGCGTATACATGTTTCCCTCTCTAACTCCAAGAATCACTACTTTGTCTGAGCTAGATCCTCTAGGCATTAATAACACCTATCCATCCCGGAACAAAGTTGCATAGCCCTTCTCCTCAATCATTGAGTCTAAGAACACACTCTTGGCACCCATAGCACATTTGCCACTCGCAACACATCCCCTGACTCTATCTGGAATACCACTGTTTTAGATCCATGTACTACATGCCTAGTCCTCATACCAAGCTCCAAGTACATACCTGAGTCAGACACTGTGAAGCTCTCGAAAAAATCTTATGCCCTTGTCATGTGTCGATGGCTCCCACTATATAAGAACCATGCAATCCTCCAAGGCAAGCATCATGCTTACCCAAGTCACGATCATCCAATGAACTTCTACCCAAGTCCATTATCCAAGTCACAAGACTCTCTGTGTCTACGCACACGCTGCAGCTGAAACTGTGTCCTCTCTTTGAACAGTCCCAAGCTATGGATGGACAGTCAGTCTAGTTCACTCTAGACCTTCGCAACTCGTCTTTGCAAGTGTCCTCATCCTCCTGGGACAAATACCTCATACACTGCCACACCTCGACAATGGACAACTCTTCGGCCCGATGAGGACTCTATCTCATCAATTTGCCAAACATCCGAAGCTATCTCATCTATGCCAAAGCACCCGAGCTACACCCATCGCAACTCACTATGACAAGTCACCAAAATTCCATCCACAGAGTTGGCAACCCGCCACACAACATACTACTATGAACCAAGCTCTCAGCCAATCCACCAAAACTCCCAACATGCCACACCACCAAGTTGCAATAGTCCACAACTCCTTGTCTGGACGATCTGCTCCCTGTCTCAAACCAAAGACCATCTAACCAGTTGCTACCTGCAACAATCATTGTGGCTCCCTCTCGGAGCTAGCTCCTTAACACTGCTACATCTCCCTCTCAGAGTTGTCACATGTGTAAATAACTCAAATCCAACTGCCCTTCTTAGAACCTCAAGCTATGATACCATGTTAGATTTCATAGTGCACCAACACCAGTGCACACACACCTTAGGTCTGGTCTAGGTTCTCAACAATATACACAAATTAACACAATTTGAACTGTAAACATAAACACACTAAGATGCCTAACAACTTAGCATAGAGGAAAATAAACCAGCAATTGAATCATACACAGTACACAAGAATTTAATGCCCAAAAACAATTGTTCTTAAATCGAGAACAATGAGCTCACATACCAGGGACAATGGCCCAATTCTTACTTAAAAGGAAGATACCAATAACACTTACAAAATCCTTGCGGTTTCCGTTTCCAAGTCTGGCTGAGTCCTTCCAACCTTATCCATTGTCCTTAGCTGAGGTTCCTAGGCTGCGGCTGAGTCCTTGCAACCCCTGGCCTGCTCCTCTCCTTGCTCACCAATCGGTCCTATACTTGGGCCTGTCCTAGTCCTCAAAACTTGTTGTTATACTGGCTGTTACAGCCCTCAAATCTACCACCAAGCTGCTGTACTAGCCTACCAGAAAAGGCTGCTGACTCTGCCCTATTTCCTGTAGCTTAACTGGTTACTATAACAGCTCCTCAAGGCTGCTCCAAAACACTGTTGTTACAGCCTACCTGATCTGCTGTAACAGCCCCTTAGTAGCTGTCCCAAAAGTGTTGTTACCTACCTGTAATACTCCTCATGCAGCCCCCACAACTGTTGGTTGTAACAGCCCTCCTGTACCTGCTGTACCAGCTGCTACCAACCTCCTTCTCTTGCTGCCAGCTGCCACAAGATTGTCCTCGGATCTGCCCAGAGATCTGCTGCTGTTCCAACCTCTACAACTGTTGTTACATACCTGTAGCAGTCTCTTTCTAGCTGGCAGAGCCCCCCAAAGACCTGCTGTAGCCTTTTTCACTAGACCAAGTCTTCTCAGCACTTGTGGCAGCCCTCCTTGGTGTCTAGAACACCGGCGGCCAGCCTCTTCTTGCTGTGACAACCTCCCACAAGCTGCAGCTGGGCTTCTCTAGCAGGTCAAGCCTCTCCTAGGCTGCGGCCTGCTCTCCCTTGGCTGGCCAAGCCACTAAAACCAGTGGCTGCCATCCTCTAACTAGGCCAAACCTTCCACAGACTTGCAGCTGCTTCCTCCTCATCAGAACCTGCCCAAAACAAGAACAAATCCACCAGATCTGAGGCCAAACTCAGCCCACTCCATGGCTGAACTGAGGTCACCACACCTCTCCTCTCATGCTGGCTGAGGTCACCAAGAAGACACATGATAATGAAATGTCACAATGAATGAAATGTCACAATGACCTTATGTCCTTTTATACACTTCTAATGTTGAGTAAAAGCCCCTTCACAAACTCGACATTAAAGTAGAATATTTTAATCCTCCTTGTGAGTGTGAAGCCCCAACAAAAGCCCACAAAACCCATCAACAAACCCATGAAGCCCCAAGCTCCATTCCAAGGGCGGTTTTCACCAAACGAAAAGTCCAATCTGGTGCCAATGACGATTCCCACGTGTCTAACACCTAGGCCACTAGTGGGAATGCCTCCCGATGCTACAAAAGCATCAACATGAAGTAGTGCACCCTTGAGAAGTGTGAAAGGTACTTAGATATTTCTTCAACAAATAATATAATAACCTTAGGTTGGTTGCAAGTTTTACTGGCAGATGAGCATGTGTGGCCTTGTACCTTTTTCCAATAAATCAACAAAGGCACCACATGTCAGACTCCATTGCCCCATGGATAGATAGTACTATTCTACGAGACTATAGTTATAGAGTGCAGAATTCCAAATGCTCTCAACATCCCAAAGGGGATGTTGTCCCCTTGAGTCCACATTGTCAAGGCCCAGATTGCATTGGGCAACTAGAGGATTAATTTCCTGCTTGATTTCATCAGATTGGTGCATCCATGAGTCCATTCAAAGCTTCCTATGGTTCAGCAGTGTCTTTAATATGAGCTTCCACAAATTCCAAGGACTTGCTATTTTTAACAGTTCTACTTTTTAGGAGCCAATGTTTTGTGGCCAGTGGGACAGATTGAGTGACATATTCTTGATCCTTGCGAGCTCATGAGTCCAATGGGCCCTTTTTCTACGACATGTGAGCTGGTGATATTTTTAGCAGCATCTATTTTTAGACATGCTATTTATAACAAGTGTTGCCATGGGTGTTATCTTGGTATTTTGGGACTCCTATTTTTTAGAAGGGGTCACTACTATTTTTCGCATGTCTATATTTAACAGGTGGTGATGCAATGTCATGGTTCCAATATGCAGTGTTGGATTTGTTGGCAGGTGTTGTTGGGTTCGATAAAGGACATGTGGTTGGTTCTCAGTGGTTATCAACAGATTGTAATGGCATCATATTTGGAGACGTGTCAACTATATATAGACAATGAGGTTTGGTTGACTGGTGAAGTGGCATTCATGACATCACCTATGGGAGCAAATTACTATTCTAGGTATCCTTGGTCTCTTTGGAGGTTCGAGTTGACTAGATTTGCATGTGGATGCATTAGTTAGTGCTATTACAAAAAGTTTCAATTCATTCCAAGACTTTTCTTGCGTTATCCCTTCAGATATTGGAAATCATAAAAATGGACATTTACATGCATGAGGAGTTCACATGCCTTCAATTGGCATGCATGAAGAAAGTTTGCTTACTTTGGATATTTGCATGCATGAGAGTTCACATGCATTAGTCTAAATTGGAATTGAAGAGGTCGAGTTGTGCATGCATGAGATGCATGGTTTATGGCTAAGTCTACTAGTGGAGCACATCATTTACAAAGGGAGTTTGTGCGCCATGCAAGGATTTGACTTGGAGTTCGATCCCTTCCTTATCTCAAACTGTTAAATTAATGAACAAGTACCAAGGACAAGTGTTTCTCATCACTTAGGCACCTAGGGGTGAGAAAGTGTCCAATGTGGTCCCTAGTAAATTAACTTTATGTGATGTGAAGTTAAAAGTGACTTTAGGGAAATTTGACAAAGTGGATAAGTAAAAAGACTTTTGATCACAACCATTGATCTAATATCATCTCCACCATTATATCATGTGAATCTGCAACTTCCCCATTGAGTCGAATTATGGAAAGAGGGTGCCCCACTTTTGGCATTCTTCATGAGCATTTGAGAGTGCAAGAGAGAGTTGAGAAAGGAGGAAGAAGTCGACTTGCAGAGCTAGAGGTATGATTTCCAAGACTAGAACTAGCATGCATTTCAAGGAGGCAGCTACAGCATGAGAAGTTGATCGTACAGTACGGGCTCAGACAGACCGTACACTGTTGGAGGGAACATAAATCGAGGTAACTTGTTGCACGGTTTCCAAGGCAAGTAATGGCACAGAAATCAAGGAATGTAGCAGGCAGAAATTTCTGAGTTATTTATACAGTCAGCAGGCATGATTTTCGAGACATAGTACAGAATTTATTGCTGGTACAGTCATACTGTGTACGTATTTTTGGGCACAGAAATCGAAGAGTTATATATATTTTTTTGGACTCTGTGGAGTTGCACAGAAATCGAGATAAGTCTGATTTTAATGTTGTTGATATCTGCTGTAAAGAAAAATTCTCAGAACTGAAGAATAACAAAAAGTCTCCCCTCTCTCACTGGTTTTCCCCTTGTGAGTTTTTCCAGGGACTAATTTTGACCAAAAATCTTTGTGTCAAGTTTTCTAGGTGTGCATTTATTTATGTCTATTTGCTGTAGCAGACTTCATGTGTTTCAGTTTAAGAGCTATATTTTTTTTTGCTAACTAATTTGCAACTGAAAAATGCAATGTGGGCTGGGTATTAAACTATGTTGTCTCATTGAAACTTGAAACCAGGTTGGGGTCTGATTTTTTTTACATGGTAACAGAGCTGGAAAGTGGGAAAGAGAAAAGATATATTGGCCACAAAGGACAGATTTTTCTGAGAAGAGAGAGGTACTTCACCAGGCAGAAAATTTTGGGTCTGTGTTTCAATTGGGAGTGTCAATGGCCACTGGTTTGAGGGTTGAGGACAGATTGGATGGAGCTGTTAATTTCAGCTCATGGAAGGAGAGGATTGTGTTGCTTCTGCAGGAGTGTGAGTTGTGGGATATTGTGGAGAACTCACAAACAAATCCCGTGATGGTGCCTACGGATGCTACTCTTTTGGACGCCTACACCAAAAAGAACATTAAGGCTAAAAGAATTATCCCTGATGCCGTTAAGGACCATGTGATTCCATGTGTGACTGGGAAGTCCAATGCCTATGAGATGTGGGAATCCTTAACCAAACATTACCAGAGTTCCATTGAAAATCGGAAAATGGTATAGAGGTAGAAATTGAAGAGCATTAAAATGACCAAGACTGAAAGTGTTGCCACCTATCTTACCAAGATAACTCAGATGAGGGATGAACTTGGTGTTGTTGGGGAGGTTGTTGCTGACAGTGAACTTGTGAGGATTGCTTTGATTGGGGTAACCAAACAATGGGTTGTCTTTGTTGAGGGCATTGTCACAAGGGAAAATCTTCCCAAGTGGGATCGTCTTTGGGATGACTTCATTCAGGAGGAAACTCGAAGAGGATATGTGCATGGGAGTTCATTCACAGGTAATGAAGAGGAGAATGTGGCACTTGCAGCTAAAGGAAAGAACAAGTCCAAGAAGAGTTCCAAGGGAGGGAACAAGCAGAAGGGTGAAGGGAAGAAGGACATGAGCAAAGTCAAGTGCTTTGCATGTCACAAGTTTGGGCACTATGCTGGACAATGTCCTAATAAAAAGAAGAAGCAAGTTGCAGCTTTCGCAGATGTGAAGGAGTTTACCACAGGTTCGAGAAGGAGTATTCATTGTTGGTGTGTCTTTCCTCTAAAACATCATCTACCAGTATTTGGTACATTGATAGCGGTGCATCCCGCCACATCACAGGTGGTCGTGAGTATTTCACAGACCTTACAGAGATTGGAGATATTGAGGTGGTGCTTGGAGATGACTCAGTGGTCAAGACAGTTGGTAGTGGGAAAATATAATTTCAGAAGGAGTCTCTACCTCCCATGTTTTTGAGAGATGTCCTATATGTTTCGGGCTTGAAGAAGAACTTGGTGTCAGTTTCCACTATTGAGGATAAGGGATATGAGGTATTGTTCTGTGATGGGCATGTGTTCTTGTATCCTAAGGGATCCAGTGTCACTTCGACCAAAGTGATCGGGATCCGGCATGAGAAGTTGTACAAGCTCATGTTTCAGCCTACTAGAGCATTGATGCATAGTACCAGTAACAGTGAGTCGTGACCTTTGTGAATTATGGCATAGGAGGATGGCCCATTTTCACAATGGGGCTCTGAGGATATTGAGAGAGATTGTGACTGGAGTGTCAGAGTTTATTACAGAGCACCAGGAGGTGTGCAAGGGGTGTGCTCTTGGGAAGTACGTCAAGACTACTTTTCCGAGCAGTAATAGCAAAGTAGCAGGTATTCTTGATCTGATTCATTCCGATGTATGTGGTCCTATGTCTTCTGCATCTTTGAGTTATTTTGAGTATTATGTCATTTTTATTGATGACTTCTCCAGGAAGTCTTGGATTTTCTTCATGAAGACCAAAGGACAAGTCTTCATGCAGTTCCAATACTTCAAAGCTCTTGTGGAGAACCAAACAGGGAAGAAAATCAAAGTGTTGAGATCAGACAATGGGGATGAGTATACCTCCAATGAGTTCAATGACTTATGTGCTAGAGAAGGCATTAAGAGAGAATTGATTGTTCCCTACAACCCATAGTAGAATGGGGTTGTTGAGAGGAAGAACAGGGCCATTGTTGGGGTTGTGAGAGCCATGTTTACATGATCAAGGACTACCACTCTTTCCTTGGGTTGAGGCTTGCAACACTGCAGTTTATCTGCAAAACAGGAGTCCACACAGAGTCTTGGGGGATAAGACTACTGAGGAGGCTTTCTCTGGGAAGAAGCCTGATGTTGGGCACTTCAGGATTTTTGGGAGCCTTACATATTCACATGTCCCTTCAGAGAAAAGGACAAAGCTAGAACCCACGGTAGAGAAGGTCATCTTTGTTGGGTATAGCGAGACTTCAAAGGCTTACCGCATATACATCCCCTCTTTGAGGAAGACAGTTGTCCAATAGGATGTGAGATTTGAGGAGGATAGCGCCTTTAGGAGGTCATTGGATGTTGAGCAGGGGGGGCAGTAGGCTCCTCAGATTCAGGTGAGTCCTTCATAGAGTACGTTGACACAGAGTTCAAGACCACCTGCTTCAAGGACTACATGTCCACAGGTGATAGGGTTACAGATTACTGGTCCTCGGGTTACCAATTCACAACGTCTTGTTTCTCAGTCTCCTGGCTCTTAGACGATCTCAAGATCATCATCTTCAGGTACACAGTCTTCAAGTGGTGGGATTGAGGAGGAGTCCCCTCCAAATGGTGTTATTTCAAAGAAGAGGAAGCCCAAGTAGCTTCAAGACACTTTTAAGGAAGCTCATGAATCTGTGGGGAATCCCAAGCAGGCTGTGAGGAAGAGTTAACCTCCAGAGAGCTTTTGCATCTATCTTGCGATGGTGAGCAACATCATTAAGTCCGATCCTTTCACCTTTGAAGAGGCAGCAAGTCAGCAGGTCTAGAAGGACGCCATGGTGGAAGAGTACAATTCCATCATGAAGAATGATGTTTGGGACGAGGTTCTGAGACTTGAGGGGAAGTCAGTAGTGACTTCCAGCTAGCTCTACAAAATCAAGTATTTTGTTGATGGTAACATTGAGAAGTACAAAGCTCGATTTGTAGCTCGAGGATTCTCACGAGTAGAGGGAGTAGATTATGATGAGACCTTCACTCTGATTGCTAGATATACCTCGATCAGGGCAGTGATCTCCATTGCAGCAGAGATGGGTTGGAAGATCCATCAGATGGATGTGAAGACCGCATTTTTTAATGGTCTCATAGAGGAGGAGGTGTACATTGAGCAGCCACAGGGCTTTGAGGTGCATGGGAGAGATTCTCATGTGTGTAGACTAAAGAAGGCATTGTATGGACTGAAGCAAGCACCTAGAGCTTGGTATTCGAGGATTGATACATACTTGCAGCAAATGCGTTTCGAGAAGAGTGAGGCGTATTCCAACCTTTATTTCATTGTGGTTGGGGAGGATCCTCTCATTCTTGTGCTATATGTGGATGATCTCTTCATTATAGGGGCAGAGAGACTCATAGTTGGTTGCAAGGAGAGCCTTGCTTCAGAGTTCGATATGAAAGACATTGGACCGATGCACTACTTCTTGGGATTGGAGGTTTGGCAGGAGCCAGGACACATCTTTCTGGGACAGGGTAGATATGTTGTTCACATTCTGAGGAGATTCCAAATGGAGGATTTGTAGGCCCATGTCCACACCCATGATAATCAACTGGAAGAAGCTTCATTCTTCTGAGTCAGAGTTCGTTGATCCTACGTTGTATCGTCGATTGATAGGTTTGTTGATGTATCTAGTCAACACCAGACCATATCTTTGTTTTGTTGTCAACTCTCTTTGTTAGTTTATGGTGGAGCCTTGGAAAGTGCATTGGGTGGAAGCAAAACAATGCTCAAGCGCCTAAAGGGTGCAGTGGATTATGGCCTGGACTATGAGAGAGGGGATGGAGTCAGATTGATTGGCTACACTGACTCAGATTAGGTAGGATGCATGATTGATAGGAAGAGTACATCAGGTTGTTGCTTTGGATTGGGATCAGCAATTGTGTCTTGGTTCAGTCGGAAGCAAAAGTCAGTGGCTTTGAGTTATGCAAAGGCCGAGTATATGGAAGCTAGTCAGGCCAGTTGTGAGGCCATAAGGCTTCGCAAGTTGTTGGTTGGGATATCTGATGTGCAGATGAGGCCCACAGTGGTTTACTGTGACAATCAGAGTTGCATAAAACTCTCTGAGAATCCAGTTTTCCACGACAAGTCCAAGCACATCGAGATAAGATATCACTTCATTCAGGATCATGTTCAGAAAGGGGCACTTGAGCTACAGTTTATATCCACTAATGAGCAGGTAGTGGACATCCTCACTAAGGCTTTGGGGGCAGGCAAGTTTGTACCTTTCAGAGATAAGTTGGGAGTGGTGAGGAACACTTTCCTCGATAAGAGGGAGTGTTAAATTAATTGAAAAGTACCAAGGACAAGTGTTTCTCATCACTTAGGCGCCTAGGGGTGAGAAAGTGTCCAATGTGGTCCCTGGTAAATTAATTTTATGTGATATGAAGTTAAAAGTGACTTTAGGGAAATTTCATTAAGTGGGTGACTAAACAATGTTGAACTTTATGCTTGCTCAATTTCATTAACTTTCTTTAACATTTCACATTAGCAGAAGCATAATTGAAGCATAAACCATATACAATAACTGCAGCAAATAACCAAGATCACAAGATGAAAACCATGCACAAGATACACAAGAATTTATCCTAGGAAACCCTTCTGCACAAGGGAAGAAAACCCAGCAACCTTTCACTAGAATATTTTTCCAAGAGAAGATACAAGAGCAGAAGAAGAGTAGCGCTACAACTCCAAAGATAGCGCACTAGTCCAAAATAGCGAAATACACAAGAGAGAAAGATGTCCAAGTGATGTCTACAAATGGGAGATAGCTCTCCTATATATACAAGTCCAACATGTGAATTGTCACGTCCAAGTGGTGCCTCTCAACAAGGTCGACTTGAACCTTTAGGTCTTCTGCGCAAGGCATCGGCCTTCTTCCTTCTCTTGACGTCATAGTGAAAGTCTTCTCCATCACGTTATACATGGCTATAAGCCTATAACCAATGTCGAGCTTCTCATCTCGTCTAGGGGCTACAACCCACTAGAATACGCTAGGGCTACAACTACACAGTGTGTATCATCATCGTCAAGGGCTACAACCACAAGACGTGTCCACAAGGGATACAACTACAGAGGACGATAGGCTACAACCAATAGTATCCCAACCACTTGGGCTACAACCCAAGGGTTAGTGGGAACCAACCCAGTACAATATCCCAACCTCTTGGGCTACAACCCAAGGGTCGTTGGGCACCAACCCAGTACAATATCCCAACCTCTTGGGCTATAACCCAAGGGTTGTTGGGCACCAACACAGTACAACTTATCAGTCCATCAATAAGTGTCATACTCAACTCAGTCAATCAAGGAATATCATCACAAGTCAACCCAGCTCAGTCCATCGAGGAGTACGACCTGGAGAATGTCTCACGAAGCTGCAATCATCAACAAAAAGACTTTTGATCACAACCATTAATCTAATCTCATCTCCACCGTTAGATCATGTGACTCTTCAACTTCCCCATAGAGTCGAATTAGGGAAAGAGGGCGCCCCACTTTTGACATTGTTCATGAGCATTTGAGAGTGCAAGAGAGAGAGCTGAGAAAGGAGGAAGAAGTCGACTTGCAGAGCTAGAGGCACGATTTCCAACACTGGAACTAGCACACATTTTGAGGAGGCAGCTACAGCATGAGAAGCTGACCATACGGTACAAACTGAGACAGACCATACACTGTTGGAGGGCACAGAAATTGAGGAAACTTGCTGCATGGTTTCCAAGGTGAGTAATGCCACAGAAATTGAGGAATGTAGCAGGCAGAAATTTCCGAGTTATTTATACAGTCAGCAGGCACAATTTTTGAGACATAGTACAGAGTTTATTGCTGGTACAGACGTACTGTGTACGAATTTCTGGGCACAGAAATCGAGGAGCTGTTTTATAAATTTTTCTGGACTGTGTGGAATTGCATGGAAATCAAGATAAGTCTGATTTTAATGCTGTTGATATCCGCTGTAAAGAAAAATTCTCAGAACTCAAGAATAATAAAAAATATCCCCTCTCTCACTGGTTTTCCCCTTGTGGGTTTTTCCAGGGTCTAATTTTGACCGAAAATCTCTATGTCAAGTTTTCTGGGTGTGCATTTATTTCTGTCTATTTTCTGTAGCAGATTAAACTTCTTTCAGTTTATAAGCTATATTTTTTTCTGCTAACTAATTTGCAGCTGAAAAATGCAATGTGGGTTTTGCAGTAAACTATGCTGTCTCATTGAGACTTGAAACAGGGTTCGGGTCTCATTTTTTTTTACACAAACATCTAGAGTGCATGGATTGGGAGCTTCTTCTTCCATACTTATAGAAAGATCAGTTAGAGATGTTTGTGAGTGGGATTGTTTTCTTTTTTACAGGTCAAAGAGCTCTCCGCGACCATCATCTTCCATCCTCTCCAGACTAACCCCAGATATATTGTATTTATGGTGGATTTCCCACCTCTATGCCAACATATCAAATGAATTCTTCTATGCATTCAACTCTTTGAATTTTCAAGGTTGTTCTGTGTGTAAATCGCATGAGCAGTGCTTGTTTGCTACTCTCATGCCTTTGTTCTGAATCCCTTTCACTCAAGGTGTATATTCTGATTCATTCACTTCCATCTTTGCTGCAAAAAAATAATTAAGGAACTAATCCCAATCTCTGCACTTTTATTCATGATTTTTACTGTGTTCCCGGGTCTCTTAGGGCGTTTTAAGGCAAGCCTTGTGTGCTAATTTATTTATGAAGTTTGTACACAGATTTTATACAGAAAAAACAGGACACAGTCATCTTAGGGACACCACCCTGTGGCATTTAGCAAGCGACAGGGCTAAATTGCCTACAGTTATCACTCTGATCTGTTCACCTTTAGGTGCAGATTTGTGTAATAACACTCCAAAGGATACATATTAGTTTTAAATGCTAACTTATTCTGTTAGGAAATGGTGAATGAGAGAAAAAATGTATTGCATGCTAGAGCAATAAGATTTGGGTATGATCATCCATATAACATCATTCTTATATCATTGTATGATTTATGAATATACGAATTGAGTTATTTGAATTTCAAATTGTTTTGATTGAGATTGCATTGTGTTATTTGTGACTCAATGTGATTCATTAACAATTGCATTACTGTTTTTTTCTATATTTTTACTCTCAGCAGGATAAGTGGGACGGTTTGGCCTATATCCTGTATTATGCCATCACCATCCTTTCTTCCATCCCCTAAAGTTTGGGAAGTCTCTCTAGCCATCCCAAAACTCACTGCCCTATCCACCATCCTCCCATCCCCAAACCTTTGTGACACATGGTTTCTAATTGCTCATTGGCTAGCAGAGTCGAGCAATAAATGGCCATAATATACAAATGGATAACATCATATAGATCTTGAAAGTTCTGCAAATTCTTCAAACCAACAGATTGCAAAAGAGTTCAAAAAAATGACAATGTTGACTCTAAAACAAAGAACGAACACAAAATGCAACTATTTCAAATTCATTCTAAGAAAACATGGATTCTAAAAGAGCACAATTCCAATTCAAACTAGTGCTTCAATTGCCCAAACTGACAAGGAAAAATAGAAGTTATTCAAAGCATACCTTGTAGCCACCATCAAACATGGCACGAAATGCATCTGATGATGCAAGAAGTGCAATTCTATGAGCATAAAATCGTCTACCTGCATTGAAAAAATGAAAGATGATCCACATCAAAAATAAACTCTCTAGCTCATCCCTTGAACTCAATGTCCCAATTCATTGATTCAACAAGGCCTAAATCTAGACATGTAATGCTCACTATAAGAGTATCAAAATTCTGCTACTGAAAACCTGTCCGGGTTATGATGCAAATTATAAAACAGCATCAAACTTACTGTTTATTACCTTCGATAACAAAACGAACATCTGATAAAGTCTCATTGTTCACAAACTGTTCCCCCACGTATACCTGCATACATTCTTCATTAGAATATTATGTACTTTTTTGGGTAAAGAGAGATACAAAAAGATCACAAATACAGGCAAACAAACACTGAGTGCTTTAAATGCAGAGAGAAAAGTAAAGGTTATGAGATTACAAATCTCAATATCAGCATATAAAACAGACACACATGAAACAACCAGACACAGACAACACAGTTCAATCAGTCAACATACTAACAGTTTTTAGAGTCTTACTTTTTTCCCATCACTGGTTTCACTTATTTCTGATTTTCTTTCTACAAACAGGTTGTACTTGTCATCCTCAATATAGTGAGAAGACTATGTTGCGTCAAACAGTGGTAAATTTTGAATGTTTCATACCGACACAAACAACATTTAGCACATCATAGAAGGATAGCAAAACTGTCCTTCAAAATAGATTTAGAATTAAAGAGGAACCCACACCCCATTGATATGTAACTTTCCTCGTTGGACTACCATATGAAGGGTGAGTTTTTATTTTTCCCATCAGGGACCAATTCTATTATATTACATTTACCTATGCATCTCAAGTCTTTAATAAAATAAAACCTAGAAAAAGAACATCAAATTTCTGAAATTTAACAAAACCGCAGCCACAAACTTGAAAATAGAAATAAGGTTAGAAGCGAGGAAAATGTTAGGTGATCAAATTGATGGCTGAAGCTTGTTTTAGTAAAGGTTATTCCAAACATTTGGATGAAGGATAAATAGGAGTTTCAAGGTATAAAGAAGTTGCACTGCAATCTTTCAATAGAGAAACCATTTCAAGCAATGTCCATAATACTAGAATTCACGAAAATGACAAATCCCCAACTGGCCTTTCACTACAGAGGTACTTGCCTTATTCATCTACTGGTTTTATGTGCGATTTGAATTACTTTGCAGGCATGAACAGCATAGCATCTTGAGAAATAAATTGAAAAAAAAAGCTGATTGGAAGTCGCATAGATGCAAAAAGTGGTAAAGGAAAACACTCATTATACTTGTTATCAATCTCATAATATAACAAAATATAAAGGATAATAAGTTTGAGTAGAGTGAAGTGGTTGCCAGAAGAAAATTTGGGAGACTATCAAAGATGGAAGAATTTTCGCAAAATAGAACTCACGGAACATGCTGAAGGATATTACTTCTGGGTTCAACATAGAATTAATGGATGTATGAGGAAAGGTTGCAACACCGTAAGTTGATTATTACATTAGAGAAGACCTACAGTATTTGCATGGCCATGCTCTAATATGCAAGTCTTTAGGTTTCTGGCTAACAGAGCTAACCTTTGTGCAGCACGCACTTTCTTAATTCCTATGGGCTGCAGATGAAATATTGGATGGAGGATTTTAATCCAGCACAGGAAGATCTCTCAAATGACCCTGTTTGAGTAAGGCTGTATTATTTACAACTTAAATTTTGACAGGCAGATCTACTAGAAGATGTTAGCTGTACTTTGGGCACATTTATTAAAATCCCAGAAATCACTGGCTAAACTGGCATAGATCCTTCTTCACCCAGGAAGTATTAAGAACCGAAAGGGATCAAAACAACCAAGGTGCAAACGGGTTTGATGATGCTACTTTTAGCAACATGGGTTATTTGCATGGTTACATGGTTTCAATTACATGCAATCTCACATTCACAATGCCATAAAGAGTTTTGGAACAATACCTTGGTTGCAAGCACTTCCAATGCATCCATGTCTATTTTTGGTACTTTCTACTCTTGGCACATTCTATTTTTGGACGATTCTAATTTTAGAAAGTGCAACCAATTGCAAGTATTTTGATATCTGCAGCTTTTGGCAAACTCACTATTTTTAGTAAATTTATTTTTAGTGGGTATTATTCCAGGCAGCATTATTTATAGCAGGGATCGTACATGTATCTAGTCGTGATGGCAGGGCTTTGTTTTTAGGGTTTCCAATATTTTAGGAGTTCATTGTTATTTTGGACAGTTACTATTTCATGCAGTGAAGTGATGTGTGCACCTTCCAAGTTCATCATATTTTCCACATCGTCCTCTCTTGATGACTTTGGCATGCAGGATGTGACTTGATGATGAGTTGGAATTTCCCATCAATATTTATAATTTATCATCAAGTTTGTTAAGTTTGAATGTCATGGCAACATGTGAACTTGGGTGCCTCATTTAGGTGTGGTGTGCTATCCACCAAGGTGCACTAGGATGGACTTGCAGTTGAGCCGCCAAAGATTGAACAATCACTTGTTCAAAATTCAGAGTTCAGAAGTCTAGCTGGCCATTATGGCCCCTTTTTAAAACTTTTTAACCACGTTTCCATACCCTGCAGGGAATTGTAATAAGAGGTGTTGCATGATAAATTTTGTAAAAGGTTTAGCCTCCTAAGACTTAAACATGAGTTGTTACTCTAGAGTATTTTTTTTCACTTGTTAATTATATTCTGTTGTCCAAACAATTTATAATTTCCGAGTTTTTTCACTCAATTCCTCCAACACTGGAGTATATACTCATGGTTAGGCCTTAGCATGGTCATCTAAGCCTAGTTTCTAATGTATATTACCATGCTAAACAGCCTCCTAAAGTTTCATGGAAATGTGCCAAGTCCCCCTTAGGATTTTTTAATTTTTTCAGTTAATAAAAAATTTCGGTAAAACGATATTTTTTAATTGTAATTTGAGTTGTATTAAAAAAGTGGTACTAGGAGGCATCATATGCCTTAGGGGTGCTCATTTTTTAACTTAGAGCACCCAATTTTGTTAGTGAAATTAGTGATTTTAATCACTAAAAAAATAGTTTTACTCACAAAAACCTAAAAAGACAAAAAATCAGAAATGTTGAATTTTAGCAAAGTTGTCGGAAACATGTTTTGACATGCATTTGGTGAAATAAAGCCTAAAAGGCTATGTGGCAGTCAAAGGGAGGCATCTTTGAGTTAGAGTTTGAGTTAGAGTTTGAGTTAGAAAAGCTTTGTGTTGAAGATTACTTGAGTTATGGATTTCTCTCCTTGAGAGGTGCGCCCCACTTGGGAGAAGTGGCACCCTCTTGAGGAAGTGCGCCCACCTTTTGAGAGGTGGCGCCTTCCCCTTCTCCATTTTCCTCACACTTGTCACTCTTTGGGGAGAAGAGAGATGTGGCATCCCACTCCTTACACTTGGCTGCCCACACTCTCACAAGTGGTGCGCCCTCCCTCTAAAATTGGTGCACCCTCCTCCTTGGAGCTCTCCTCCCCCATTGTTATATAATGGAGCTAGTTCTCCCATTGTAATCAGATTTGGGTTATGTAAAATTATGTTGTTGGAATTCGCTTTCGAGCTTTTGTGGAATAAAATTTGAAGACTTTGGAGGTCACTCTTGGTGTTTGTGTTAATGTGTGGATGTCATTCTTCTTTGGATGTGTTGAGATTATGGTAAACCTCTCTTCTTGCAATTCTATTTGTTATTAATCCTTTAATAAGATATTAGTGAGCTAGCTTGTATTACTAGATCTTATTATAGCATGTTTAATCTATGATTTCATGTCATTTTTGCTTGAATTCATGTTTTCTAGATTGAATGTGTAGAAAGTGGATGCATCTACTTTTAACAGTTTCTTTATAAGATTGTCTTAAGTTTGCAGGATCTCTAATTTTGAGGAGTGGAAAACTCTAGCTTGAGTTTCCAACACCTTCAAGTCCATCTAATCGGAAGGATTCCCTCTTCAATACATCAAAGAGACCCCATAGCCCAAAGTTGGCTTCCATCCGGCATTCTTTCTCCCTTATCTCATTTTTTCTCTAAAATCTATTTGGGTTACTAGTTGTTTACTTTATCTTTAGATATATTTCAGATTTCAAAATCCTTCTTATCTAAGTTACTAAGTGAATTTAAAAGTTAGATCTAGATTTCATTTTCATTTTATCATCTTAAGCTAGATTTAGCGCAAGAAATGTCATTTTTAGCAAGTAATTTACTTCGAAATTTTTAGATGCTAAACATTGACTTATTTCAAAGATCTTTTAATTCCATATTTGGCAATTAGAGTGCCTTTAGTTTGCTGTTTTAAAATAGCAAACAAAGATCCTAAGGAGACTAGATTTTTAACTTTCTCTTCTTAGTTCCTTTTGCAATTTTTACACTAGTTTTACTTGGTCAATTTTTTGGGTTTTCATACTAATAACCAAAGACACTTCCAAAGTGTTTTTGGCCATCTTTTGCCAGTGTTTGCTTGCTGTTTTTTGCAGATTGGTGAACAGATAAAAGGAAACTCTATGCATTTTGGGCGGATTTGGAGCATCCGAGACCCCCAGGAGCCCCCTTTTCTTCAATAAAAACTTGTAAATACTTGTGCCCCTCTAATGAATGGTCACAAGTCTTTCCAAAAAAGAGCTTTGTAATTTCATTAATAAAATCAGTGGGCTACAATCTCCCACTCTTCATTCCCCCTAGGGGGAACGGTGTTTTTGGTGATTGTGTCATTTCTGCAATTTTAGCTTAGAATCAATTTTCACACCTAAGCATAAGCTAAAATTAATCCTTTAATCAATTGCAAAGAACTACAATCATCACATAGATTAAATTTCAATTTGGCAAGTAATACTTTAATTATTAGATTAGATTTTCTTTTCTGCAACTTTTCTTTATGCAATTTCAAAGTTGGCAAATAAACCGTCTCCTCAGCTCCTCGCAAGAGGTTGGTCAATGAAGACTTAGTAATTAGAAAAACATTTCTTTTTCGGTATTTTTCTTTATTGTTTAAAATAAACATTTCCCCTCAGCTCCCAGTGTTGTTTCTTACCCTTCCAATTGCGAGCTTGTTTCGATCTTCTGGGAGTAAGTTTCATACACGTTGGTTGGTCAATGTGGAGTAGTAATAATTGGACAATCTCAAAAGAGGATTATTGCTTGGCTTAAAGAACCGCCTAGGGGGAGTGTGCGAAGTTTCACTGAATACCTCGGGCATGCTCCCCTCAGTGTTGGACCTCCAGCACCTCTAGTGGGCTTGTTAGTGAAACCATTGGGTTTTGGCAAGTTCTCAGCAAATCTTTGAGCTAAAGGGATAACCTCTCTAGAGACCAAACTTAGTTTAGATTGCTTTACTTTTCACAATCTCATTAATTTACCTACAAAAGACAATCTAATAAAATATGTGATCAACAACTGTACACGATACTTTTAAGGCATTGGTCTCATTACACACTTTACAAAGCCATTTTCTTCAAGTACTTTTATTTCACAAGCATTTATTTTAATCTTGAAGTATTTCTTTAATTTACTTGCATCTTGTTATCTTAAGTATCCTTTTCATGCAAGTACTTCTTTATGTATATTGTGGTGGTTGATTGATATATGTTCTTAGAATAGATTTACTTTACATGTTGTCTTTTGCAATAAACTCCTAAACACTAATTGCTTAGATTTAGTTTTGAGCCTTTGATTATTTTCTTTAGGGACTACCCCCCTTGGCTTCGCTAGGAGTTGGCCTAAACGGAGGAGTTGAGGATTAGGTGACAACACCATAACTCTAACTTGCCCCCAAGGACACACCAAGTGGATTGAAGATTTCTTCCACATTACCCAAGTGTGTATAAAGGCAGAAACATGGTGCAAGTGCAATCTTGGGAGAATATCCAATCCACGGTTTTAGCGATCAGATAGGGAGTTTATCCTATATCTAGCTCTATTTTTGAGATATTGATTGATGATGGGTTCTAATAAGAGGGTGGTCCACATCTGAGATATTTTTGGCATTAAATTCCTTCTTATCCGTCCAAGCAAAGTGTTGTTGAAATGATGGTAATCTTCACTTGTGGTTATTTGTTTTTGTCTAGGTGCCCTCATTATTGTATTACTAGGTTATGGTTTAATAGTCGACCTAGTCAGCTTTAATTTATATTATTCTAGGTGGCCAAGACCAACCAAGGCATTTATGTGGGCCAGTGTTGCCAACATCACAATATTATCTCAGACATCGCGATAATTTCTCTTTTTAGAGGGCGGATGATATTATTCAACATCTTCCCGACATTTTTGTATTTTTTTAATTTTGCCGACATTTTCTGATATTTTTCAATTTTTTCCCCGATGTTTTCAATATTTTATTTTCCAGACCCTTGGCGATATTTTCGCTAACACGATGTTGGCAACACTAATGTGGGCCCATAACCCTCTCATGGAGGAAAGTGCCCCACCTCATGAGTCATTTGTAACATAATATTCATCCATTAAGTGATTGATTCTTTTACCTACGGGTATAACCACAACTTGTGTTTGGCATATCTCTAAAGAGTCTATAGCACACCTCTACTACAACTATAGTGCACTTGTTCAAGGGTTTATTCAACGCTGCGCTCTCTCTCTCTCTCTCTCTCTCTCTCTCTCATTTCAGGTTGCAGGGTTTGTTGGTGGATCCTTTCAATCCTTTCTCTCTCTTGCAATTTCAACAGGTGCACTAGTTCGAGGCATATTTTTAGCATGCTTAGTCTAGTTTCGAAGACAAAATTAGCATTTAAGGTTCAACTTGAGTTAGCACTTCCACTAGTTAATTCAAGCATCAGTTAACACACTCTTTGTGGAGGCA
>ML815354.1:59917-79151 GCA_009831015.1 Picea engelmannii
GTACACTGTTTAGGTAGTGAAGATTGATGTCTAAACTGTAGATCTAGTTGTTATACTCATTAAAATTTAAAAGATACTACTGTTATGCTTCACTGCCCAAATTCTAACAAGCCCTAATGGTTGTAGGTTAGTTTTACTACAGCAATAAGAATTTGTGGGAGAAAGAGGACGCCCTAAGGGAGGAAGAATCCCCAAGGAATCAAGATCATTATCCAAAAGAGACAACTTCAAAACTTGAAATTTGTATGTTTACCAAGGCAACAATTTATTTCAATTTATTTCTCCCATGCAATAAGTAAATGACTAGTGCCTTTAAAAAAGGGTTAATGGAGTCAAGAGAATATGAAGAAGCTAGATAGGCTAGTTCCTTGGGGGTGTAAACCCTTTTACTCCTAGGCAAGCTTCTCTTAGCTAGGGTTTTAACTAGGAGGGTGTATGCAATTATACTCCTCTTAGTAAACCCTTGTGAAGCAATAAAATAGAACAAACACAAGTAGAGGTGTATGCCTTTATACTCCCTACTTGTCTCAAGAAAATAGAACATTTAACTTGTACAAATGATAATACAATGAAATAAATGGCACTTTCAAGCATTAAAAGGCAATAAAAGCTAGACTAACCACCAAAAAAGCAATGAAGAAAGCCTTCCAAGGCTAGCGCACCATCTCCATCAACCATAACCAAGACATAGCCATAAACAAAAGCACAAGAGAGAGAACTAGTCAAAGAGAGCGAAAATTTCAGTTCAAGAGCCTCTCACAATGGAGAAAGTTTTTTATGAAAATGAGATCTTATGATCTCTAATTATACAAAATGTAGCTAACATAGTTTGTCCACATAATATTAGGAAAAACACAAGATTAGGGGTCAATAGCCCTAATCTTGCCCCTTTACAAAGATAATATTTAAAAATTCTCTTTAATTTGACTTTTGCACAAAGAAAACCCTAAAACAAAGGTGACATCATCCCTTGAAGGAGGACGTTTTAGCAAATTGAGCAAGTCGTTGGAGCTGGGATGCAAAGTAAAGCCTCCAAAGGCCATGTGGAAATCATCTGGAGCCATGTGTCATGCTCTGATTCATCATCAACAACCATATACCCCTCAAATGTGACGTCAAGCCCCTAGGGAGTGACGTTTTTCCCCTTATGGGCAAGTCGTTTGGGATACAAAGGGTGGGCTATGTCTATCTAGCTATCTCTTAGGCCTCTGAAAGCATCTCTCTGTCGTCTGGCATGTGGGCCTATGTCATCCATCCTGTGGGCTGCTTGCCCTCATGGAAGCCCAAGCTAGGCTTGTTCTTCCAAAACTGGCCACCAACTTGTACCTGCAAGACAAATGGATACGCCCTCCAACGATCTCAAGTCAAAGCATCATGATGAGTGAATCAAGTCAATAAAAGAGCCATTAAAGCATGTATACCAGGACTACATCATACAAGCATGTGCTTAAGAAACTAGACGTTTTGCCAAGTTTGGTTGTGGGTGGGTTGGCATGGTACTTATTTTCAATGGATCAAACCCCCTAAGTCTAGGAACAACCCTATCTGAGTCATGTGAATGAAAAGAAATGGATGGGGGAAGTAATCAATGGGTATGGGGTTCATGATATGCAAGGGTCCATAGTATCTCATTTATGGGTGCCTTTGTGGAGGGTGTGTTGCACCTTCGTCCATAATGCATTTTTTCCAAGCCCATCAATTGCCTTTTATCTTTCTTTCTTTCTATTTTCTTTCAATATAGCATAGGGCGAGTTGGAGGCCACTGCCCTAGCGTGGTAACCAAATATCGTCAGTGTCACCCAAAAGTACTTTCACGGAAATGGGAAGGTTGGCTCATGATGAGACCACCTTTCCCTCAACCATGCAACTGAGAGCCATTACCTTGGTGTGATGGCCAGAAATGGTAATGTCATACCATTAGATACCCATGGACGTGATAGGTTGGCTCGTGATGAGACCCCCTATCCTCAACTAATCCTTTAAGCTTTTTTATTTATTATTTTTATGGGGTCATTATTTTCTTGCGGAGAAGCTTTTCATTGCTTTCTCGAGATCCCCTGCGCGAAGCATCTGGAAGGTTCTTTCATTAGGCTTTTATCTTTTGCCAGCTAACTTTCCTCTGGACCTTCAACCCCCTCTTCCCATGAAACGAGGAATGATCCCTCCTAGGGTCAATCTACCCCAAAATCCCAAGAGATGGTGTCATGAGGGGAAATAATGATGGAAAGTGGTAAGTATGGTCGAGAGTGGCACGATGACTCATCAAAGGAAGCTCCCAGAAACACCCCCATCCTAAGGGTGACCATCTACTTGAGTGCCCCAAGCCAACCACCAACGTTTAAACAAGGTAAAAGGCATAGTTTCCAAAGCAGATGTCTCATAATCAAAAATAGCCTCTAATATACAAGCTAGAATGCCTCAAATATTAAAATGATACCCACCATCATACCTTGTACCGCATGGAGCAAGACCCAAGTGACCTGTGGTGGCAAGTTGGTGTGGATGATGACCAATTGCTAGGTCATTGTTGTTGAAATATTGTAACTACAAAGAGTATTCTATTTATTATTGAGTTATTATTCATTAGATCAATCCCCTTTTGTTGATTGATCATGTCGGGCATTGTAATTGACCAAATTCCCTTTTGTGGATTGGTCAAACCTAAATATATTATGCAAATTGAGAAGTCGGCCCCCAGGCTAATTAAAGTGGTTTTAACCACTAAGAAGACAAGTCGGCCCTGCCCAATGAAGAGACACCTTTCTAGCTCCTGCCAGTTTGTATAAATAAAGTAAGCCATCTCAAAATATTTGGTTGTCCAGTATTTGTACACATTCTGAAAGAGAAGAGAACCAAGTTGGACCCTTTAGGAAAGAAGGGAATATTTGTTGGATATTGTGAGGTCTCCAAGGCCTTCGGAGTTTATATACCAGGTTACCATCATATTGAGATCAGCAAGGATGTAACCTTTGATGAAGATGCAGCACTCAAGAAATCAAGAAGATGTCAGCTTGAAGAAGTATATGAAGAAGAACCTGTGGCTCCCAGAGTTGCAGAACCAGTGAGGAAAGTCATAACTTCCCCTGATGAGGAGATTCTAGAAGATCATGACATAATAGAATCCCAAGAACCTCCCCAGATGACGATGTCCCACAAGAAAAAGTGAGCATGGGCAAGGGAACTTATTCAAGATGGAGAGAAGTATGGTGCCCCCGAAGGAACCATGAGACAAGTCAAGAAACCCAAGCCATTCTTCAGTTATATGGCTTTGATGTGTGATCTCTTAGAGAAGGAGCCTACTTGCTTTGAAGAAGTTATTCAAAAGAAAGAATGGGCAGATGCCATGACAGAAGAATATCAATCCATTATAAAGAATGATGTATGGGAAATAGTTCCGAGACCGAAGAGCAAGGAGGTGGTATCTTCCAAATGGCTATACAAGATAAAATATGTTGTTGATGGAAGTATTGAGAAATATAAAGCAAGGTTTGTTGCTCGTGGCTTTTCTCAGAAGGAAGGTATTAACTATGAAGAGACATTTGCTCCTGTAGCCAGATACACTTCAATCAGAACCATCATAGCTCTTGCAACTAAGATGAAGTGGAAGTTACACCAGATGGACGTGAAAACAGCTTTCTTGAATGGTGTCATTGAAGAAGAAGTGTATATAGAACAACCTCAAGGGTTTGAAGTTGAAGACAGGAAGACTCATGTATGCAAGTTGGGGAAGGCTTTGTACGGATTGAAGCAATCTCCTAGAGCTTGGTATGAAAGGATTGATAGTTTCCTAACGAGCTTGGGCTTTAACAAGAGTAAAGCTGACTCTAACATTCACTTCAAGGTTATGAATGATGAACCTATTATATTGTTGTTGTATGTGGATGACTTATTCTTAACTAGAGAAGAAAAGCTCATCACTGATTGTAAGAAAAAGTTCGCTACAGAATTTGAGATGAAAGAAGCTCGCTGCAGAATTTGAGATGAAAGACCTTGGCCTAATGCACTATTTCTTAGGTCTTGAGGTCTGGCAGAGCCCAGAGAAGATCTTCCTTAACCAAGGGAAGTATGCAGTTGAAATACTAAAGAGATTTGATATGTTGGAGTGCAAATCCATGAATACACCCATGGAAACAAAGTTGAAGTTCCTGGTTGACACTTCGTCAAAATTGATTGATGTTACATTGTACAAACAGATCATTGGATCGTTGATGTATCTAACAAACACCAGGCCAGATATATGTTTTGTTGTGAACATGTTGTCGTCCTTATACACACCTGGGGTAACATGGAAGAAACCTTCAATCCAATTGGGGTGTCCTTGGGGGCAAGTTTCGAGTCAAGGTATTGTCACCTGATCCTCAACTCCTCCGTCTAGGCCAACTCTTAGCGAAGCCCAGGGGGGTAGTCCCTATAAAAATAATCTAAGGCTCTCTTTTAGACTAAGAAAGCAAAAGAACTTATTTCTAAGAGTTTATTGCTTGAAACAAAACAAACCATTCAACATTTGACATTCATCATCATCATAATCATAAAGTACTTATCCATAAGCATGCATATATCAAAGGATACAAGATCTGCAAGATTTAAGCATATAAGGTAGACAATGTGCATGAATGTAAAAGATTGCTCACATGAAAAATACCAGTTATACCAGTGCCTTAAAGGAGTCATGGGCAATTATAGATCGAGTGTTTTATTAAGGTAAATTGATGTTAAGAAAATGTGGCCCCTTTGGAGGTTAGCTCTTTGTTTGGAAACTTGCGGAGAGTTTACCGAAACCCAAGAGGTCTCACCAGTAGACTCACTAAAAGTGTTGGATGTCCAAAACGGGTGGGAAAACCAGGTCCCAAGAGGGCCCGCCTTACTTCACAGGTCACTTTTAGGCGTTTTCCCGCGCATTGAACTAACTACTTCAGAGATTTTCCTAATTAGACTACAAAGAAGGTTCAATTACTTTGCAATACTTGAAAAAGATAAACTATGTACCCTGCTTTGTAGAACTTGGAAATTGAAAGAGCTTTGCAAGAAAATAAAAATTAGAACTTGCAAAATTATTGCCGAGTGTGGGAAACAAGCATTTAACTTAACATGCATCAAGATCTGAAAGCAAATTTAAGCATGCATGTGAAATGTGAGTGTTTATGTGTGTTTGTTTAACTTTAGGTGTGCTTGAGATCAAAAGATTAAAGCAACAAAAGAAAGCCAAATCACGACACACAAATCCCCCTAATGGGGATGGAGAAACTGGGCACAAAAGGGCCCGCTTTTATTGCAAAATGGATCCTTAATTTGACGAATGGATCCTTATAAATTTTAGATCTTGAAGAAATTACAAGAAAAGAAGAAGGAGAGAAACTTCATTGATAAAGTAGAAACCCTCCCCCCCCCCTGTGGTGCTTCGGAAGCCTTGATTTCGCCAAAATTTGACAGAATCTCCCCTTGTACCTGTTATTGCTGCAAGAAAACAGCAAACAAAACTTGTTAAAATATGATAAAAGAGATTTTAAAAGACTAACTAAAACTAAAAAAAATTATCGAAATTTTTCCTAAAATTTTCCGAGGCAAAAATTGAAAATTTTAAACTTTTTTGACACTTTGCATGAACCTAACTTGGGCTCTTCTAGCTGTTTTTGTTTGCTGTCCTAAAACAGCAAGCATAGGGCAGCTAGTTAACTTGATTTTAAATGCAAAACAAGACACTTAACTAGCTTAAAATCTAGAAGAAAATAGGCTAGAAAATGCTAGAAAAAGCCCTAGATCTACTTATTTAATTTGAAAGGATTGCAACTAGATCTAGATACTTTGCATGCAAAAGAAACTAAGTCAAACTTTTAAATTTAAACAAACTTCTCAAGCATGCATGCATGAAAGAAGTAACCAAATGACTTTGAAGAAAACTAAGAGGGAGAAAGGAAGAAACTCTTTTTTCTTTCAAAAATTGAAAACTGTGGGCTATGGGGTCCTTTGATGAAGATGAGAGGGAGCTCTATCCTTTGCAAATCTTGGACAACTAATGGTTGAAGCAACAACCAATCAATCCTCCAAGCTTGAAGAACCTGCAAACAATATACTTCAACCCTGCAAACACTTGTTAAGAAGGTCTTCCCTACATAAACAAAGCTCAAATATGCATGTTAGTTTAACCGAAAACGAAGCATGCAATACAAAAGTCTATGATTTATAAGGAAGAAATGAGATGAATCAAACTAGATTTACCTCACTCTATTGTATGACAGCCTACTTTCAAAGCCTTGCAAATAGAATACAAAATTGAAGTACAAGATACAAATTACCTCATAATAATAGCACTAGATCCAAGCATCCACACATAGCATCAACACCAATGGAACTCCAAAGTCTTCTTTATTCAACTTAGAAATGATACAATGATACAATAATGGTCTATCTTCCCAAAGCTCCAACTCTAACAAATGGAGGAGGGGTAGCCATGCTTATATAGCATAGGTGGTGACAACTCCAAAGAGGGGACGCGCTAGGGTTTAGGTTATGCGTGAGTGAAGGGGAGATGTGTGGGGTTAATGGAGAGTGGCACATGAGTGAAGGAGGAGAGGTGTAGAGTGGAGAGGTAGTGTAGTGAGGTGATGGGTGAGTGAGGTGGAGTGAAGTGAGGATGAGAGGAGTGAGGTGGAGTGGAAGGGTGAGTTAGGAGATGCATGGGCATTTTGGGATGTGCGCCCCTCCTCTAGAACGCGCCAACTGGGTAGGTGGGGTCGAGTCCCTCCATTGGGATCTCCCCCGTGTCCACATCACCCTCATGAAGTCACCTTTACCTTAACTTGCCTAGGCTTCCAGTCGACTAGGGACATGAGAAAAACATGTTCCCCAGTTCTCCTAAAAAATAGGAAATGATTTTAATTACCCCTTTTCTGTAAATTTAGAGTAAAATTCATTTTTTGACTAATAATAATCACTTTTTTGTCTCAAAAGAAGGGAAATAGGGGTTTACATGATACTCTTGACTTAAAAACGACCATAAATATGGCATCCGATAATGTTTGATGCCATATTTTTACAATTTATTGAGTTAGAATTAAAAAATTCCATTTTTGCGAGAATTTAATTAATTCACTGAAACATTAAAATAAAAACCTGTCAAACCTAGTCGCAATTTCCATAAGACTCAATCAAAATGACCTAGTATGAGCTCATATACATTTAGACACTAGGCATTGGTTATACCATGCCAAGGCCTAACCACCACATACTCCAACTCTGGAGTCAGTCTTCTGAGTGAAAAAACTTAGAAATTATTTAATCGCCCACAAAGGCACGCAGAAAAAATAATTAACAAGTGAAAAAAAACACTCTAGAGTACATGCTCGTACCTAGGTCTTAGGTGGCCAATAGCCTTTTACAATATCTCATACTCAGGTCATTTATTACAATGGTGAAAATGCGGAAAAAGGTGGTCTTTTGAAAGACCGACTGAACTCTGAACTCTGTCATATGAGCACCGATTGCTCATTCTTTGACGGCTCTTCAGGAAATCCAACTTGTGGAAACCTGGTGGATAAAAGAACACCTTGAGTCAATTTCTTGTAGAGCCCAGACATGTTCACTTGGTTGTTGCAAAACATGTGATAGGTACCTTAAGGGTACATTAGATTGTGGTCTCAACTATATTGGAGATCATGACTTCAAACTGAGTGGTTATACCGATTCAGATTGGGCTGGAAGTGTCTCTGACAGAAAGAGCACTTCAGGATGTTGTTTCAGTCTAGGGTCAGCCATGATCTCATGGCAGAGTAGGAAGCAATCAAGCATTGCTCTCAGCAAAGCAAAAGCAGAATGATGATGATGATGATGATGATTAACGTTCACTAAGACCTAATTGGTCTATCGGACCTTAAGAGGGTAAGTGATTACTTGTGATTCTTTAGAATTTTGTTTCTGTGCTCGAAAAGCATTAAGAGAAGCTTTCCAAGATCACCATACTTTTGTTGAGTTAAGAGGTTAGGAAGGTTGGTAGTGTGGTCAATATTTTGAAAATGAGATCTAATATGGGTATAGGCTAGACAATCTAAGAGAAAGTGCTTTTCATCTTCAACCTCTTAGTGTCACAAAGGTGACACACTCTTTCATCCCATGGCGTTTTAGGAATTGACCAACGCCCAGTTTCACTATGGAGCTCGTGAGAATTTGTTCTTATCTTAGCAATGCTTATTTTTTTCTTCACACTTGGCAAAACAGACAGATAATTTTGATCTTCTAGATTAGGGTTGATTACATCTTTATAATACCTTAATTTTCTTTTTTCCTCTAACTCTTTATCACACCACATTTTTTTCCGCCAGTTGTTAAGCCATATGGCTTTGGAAGTTGTTGACAGGTCTATTCAATCTGGAGATGGAAGCAATCATGATCCTATGTGATAACCAGAGCTGAATAAAGATGACTGAGAACCATGTGTTCCATGACAAGTCAAAACACATAGAGATCCGATATCATTACATCTGTGGTATGGTGCAAAGAGGAGCCATAAAGCTCCAGTATGTTAGCACAGATGAGCAGGTTGTTGATGTGTTGACCAAGCCTCTATCTCATGTAAAGTTTGAATATTTTCGAGATAATCTTGGTGTAGTCCGAAAGGACATCCCTCGAAAGGGGGAGTAGTGTCCCTTGTTGATGCCAGCCTAGTGTTGAAGATTTCCAGCTTCGTGTCGATGTTGTTGTGATGCCAACCTAGTGCTAAAGATTTTCAGCTTCATGTTGATGTTGTGATGCTAGCCTTGTGCTGAAGATTTCCAACTTCGTGTTGATGTTGTTGTGATGCCATCCTTGTGCTGAAGATTTCCAGCTTCGTGTTGATGTTGTTGTGATGCCAGCTTTGTGCTGAAGATTTCCAGCTTCATGCTGATGTTGTTGAGATGCCAACTTCGTGCTGATGTTGTTGAGATGCCAGCTTCGTGTTGAAGATTTCCAGCTTCGTGTTGATGTTGTTGAGATGCTAGCTTTGTGCTGAAGATTTCCAACCTAGTGTTGATGTTGATGATGCTCCAGCCTTTGTGTTGTGATGTTGTTGTTATTGTTGATGATACTCCATCCTTCATGTTGTGATGTTGTTGTTGTTGATGATGCTCCATCCTTTGTGTTGTGATATTGTTGTTGTTAATGTTGTATCAGCCTAGTGTTGTTATTGATGATGGTGATGTATTAGTATTATACTAATCCATGTTGATGCAGATGATGATGCCATTCCAGCGCCCCACTGTGGATGATGATATTGATGATGAGAAAAACTTCAGATGATTTATAGATATGCCAGTCAATGTTCCATATGTTGTTGATGTTGTTGCCCTCTCTCTCTCCTGATGATGTTGTAGAATACCCTTCTTGTTAAGGGGGAGCGTTGAAAAATTGTAACTACAAAGAGTATTCTATTTATTATTGAGTTATTATTGATTAGATTAATCCCTTTTTGTGGCATGATCATGTCGGGCATTGTAATTGACCAATTCCCCTTTTGTGGATTGGTCAAACCCTAAATATATTATGCAAATTGAGAAGTCGAGCCCCAAGCTAATTAAAGTGGTTTTAACCACTAAGAAAACAACTCAGCCCTACCCAGTGAAGAGACACCTTTCTAGTTCTTGCCAGTTTGTATAAATAAAGGAAGTCAGCACCTCATTTGATCACTCACTCATTCGCTCACTCAATGCGCAAGTCTAGTAGCTGCAATTGGGAGAAGAAGGAAGAGAGAGGGGCATTGCTCAGTAGAGGATATTCTCTAGTGTTTGGTTTATTGTCTTGGCATTGTATTGGCTATCTATATTAAGGAAGCTTTTGTTGGGTTTTCTTCCCCATGAGGGTTTCCCGAGATAAATGTTGTATATCTTGTGATTGTTTTTCTCTCAGTGATCCTATCTATGTTATGGTTATCTAGTAAATTGAAAAGAAACCTAATAATAGCTTAAACCTTAACAATCGTGGTGGTGATGCGGGTCTCTAGCTATGCAAAAGGATACTGCTAGTCATGTGGTCTCTCGGCACTCCATATCTGCAACTTGAGGGCCTCAAGACATAATCTCCTTAGTTATCCACAAAATGGGGATAACAGTTCCCTTTGCTCAAGCTTACAGTTCTCACCTAAAGGAAAGCTAAAATCAACCATAAAATTTATCACAAGCACCGCAAAACATTTAGAGTAGATTTCATTTTATTAGATCAGTGTAGTTAGATTTCAATTTCTTAGAGTAGTTTTCAATTTGTTAGATTAGTTTCAGTTTCAGCATTTATTTTCAGTTATTTCAATTTTGTAAATGAACCAATCCCCTTAGCTCCCCCTAGTATGCTCTAAAACCTGGTGAGCCTAGCTCGATCTGGGGAACTCATCAGAACTAGGGCTAGTCAGTGCGGAGTAGTGCTAATAGGGAAATCTTTAGGTTGTTATTGCTTGATTGGAAACGCAAGAGAAACTATGTGTGAAGTCAAACAGGAACTTTGAGATCTAGGTTCTCCCCGTGTTGGACATCTGACAGTTTCTTGAGCTATTGTGTGAAGTCAGAGGGATATCCACCCTTTTGGACATCCGCATAGTTCAGCCTCCAATCTGAGGGATAGCCTCTTAGAGGCCAAATCTAGATTAGTTTTATTTTCTTGTACCACTTTGCACACATCTCACATAGTGACTTGCACTCACAAAAGTCACTCCACCTAAACAACTCTAAATAAAATTTTACAAGAACACTTGCAACACTCTTCTTCAACAACAACATCTTATGATTGGCACCGATCTCATTATATTTACATTTCAAGCCTTTTTTACTTCAATCATTTACTCTTCAAGTATTTACATTTCAAGCAATTTCCTTTATCTTGAAGTAATGTATTGATGAATGTATCCCATTTACTTCTATATCATTGAATGTATCTTTTGATAGTAAATGAATCATATATGCTACTAGATTAGATTCTTATATTGTTCTTGCTTTGTAATAAACTCCTAGACTTTATTTCTTGTACTTAGCTTATTTCAAGCCTTAGATTATTTTCTTTAGGGACTACCCCCCTTGGCTTCTCTAGGAGTTGGCCTAGACGGAGGAGTCGGGGATCAGGTGATAACACCTTGACTCAAGACTTTCCCCCAAGGACACACCTAGTGGATTGAAGAATTCTTCCACGTTACCCGAGGTGTGTATAAGACGACAACAGAAAGCACAATCATCATTCAGACAGATGTTCTAACAGCAAGAAATCTGCAAGTGTAAAGAACCACTATGGGTGGATGACTTTTTGGCAATGGGCATCAATAGTCAAGAAGATATATCAATCATACCACAGAATTCATTCTCGAGCATTGACACATCTTGCAGTGAAAGGATTTGCATCTTCTCACCTTGTCCCTGACAAAGGGGAATAACATCAACGATTTGCAGTCAAGCTTCAAGTTTCGAAGTCCTATCAATCAAGAAGTAACAAGCAAGTGTGACAAGCGAGCATTATTTGGTTTGTGGTCATCCAAACCACTAGATTGGTTTGTGGTTTTCCTTAAACCACCACTTAGTAGAAGACTTACAGCTTTTGCTAGACAATGGTTTGTGGTTTTCCTTAAACCTCCATTTAGTAGAAGACTTCAGCTTCTTCTAGAGAACAGTTTATGATCATCTTTAAACCAACATTCGAGAGCACTTCCAATTAGCAGAAAACATCATCTTCCATCTTCTAGCTAAATTAAGAAACGTTTCGGGAACCAATGAGCCTTAGAGCCAAGTTCTAGAGTCTGTGGTCATCCGTAAACCACCAGATTGGTTTGTGATCTTCCTTAAACCACCATCACCATTCAGTAGAAGACATCAACTTCTGCTAGCCATTTGGTTTGCGGTCATCCCAAAACCACCAGATTCAAAGAGCACATTCAACCATCAATAGTTGTCCACTTCCAAATTCCAGCTCTCTTCTTGGACTCACATACACCCCTTCGGATTAAGGGGGGGAAACATAATCCGTAAGGGTTATGATATTATTGTAGTATTCAATTGATACCGAATATGAAAAGACACAAGTGAATATGAACAGTTATCAAGAGTCCAAGAGACCTCTTGGAAGACGAATCCAAAGGTCAAGATAATGTATCTATAGATGTATCATATAAATGAGAAATACAATCCACGCTTATTTCCATTTGTGCATTCAAACAGATAGGATTTCTTTAGGTGATGGAAGGAAGGGGGGTCATGAATAAAAGAGAAGAAAAGATGCTTGTGATGGAGTTTGCACTCCTTGTCCAACCAGTAATTCATGGGGAAAAGCTAGATGTGGGGGCACAAGTGGATAGACAAAAGTAATGGGGGTAAGAGTCAACAGCAAACTCCAAAATAGTCGTGGAAATAAGCTCATATTTGGTTGAGTCTATCTTGAGGGGCGAAAAATGGGGGAGGGGAAGGATCAACTGCCATTGGTAGGTGGTCTAGGAGTCAACATACTCCCTATCAAAGAAGATAGAAATCTGTGAGGTGTTGGGGGGAGCAAGGTAGGGAAAGGCGGGGAGGCAGAGAGGGAAAAGGATAGGAGGGTGTGGTCCACAAGGGGAAGGGGGGACACTAGAAAATGTCACATGCAAGTAAGTAACTCCTAGTTGGCCAGGACACAATCAACCACACTAGCCATAGCTCTAAGGGAAACATTTGAATCCCCTCGAGGCAAGCTTGCATTGAATACCAATCAAGAACAAGAGGTCATGAGATTCCCTGAGCTGTAGAAGGTGCCTCCCATAGCTTGTAAGGGATCTACGACGATCAATTGAAGTACTGGGAATGCCCATGATGCCCACGTCAATCTCCTTAAGGCAAAGGGCATCCTCAGATCTGTCAAGAAGCGGTACCTATGAATCCCTAGTAGCGGGATTGAAGCCCCCCAAAAGAATGACCTCGCCAAGAGTAGGGTAATGAGAAATGTATACATATAATTCAAGGAAATGGTCACAAATATACTCATTATGAAGTATGAACTACGAAGACATTGGGGGCAAGTAGTAACACTACCCATTGACCATTTCACCTCACAACTCCAAGGAGTCATTCATCGGCCTGCTTTACTTGGTGATTGCAGATCCCTTGTTCACAGTTCTATGCCATTATTGTGGTATTTGGCATTCTGTTCAGTCCAGTTGCAAATTTTAAGAGATCTTAGCAGCTATTTACATATAAAAGGCTAATTCAGTAAAGGAAGACAATGTTACAAGGTAAATTCTAGATTCCACTCCAAATTCATCTTTAGAACTTTAAACTTTTCTTCTTAATTTTATGTTTTTTATTATGAATTTTTTCTAAGTTGTTACATGTGTTTTTCATTATTGCAGGTTTATGCTAGGAAGGATTTCGATGGCCAAATTCTTGATCTATAGAAGTTTGCAATCCAAGTGTTGAGCAACACCTATAGTCCATGCACATTCACACCAAGAACTGCAACAAGTGGTTCAACAAAGGCTTAATACTTTAGTGCTCATGCAATGTAATCGCAGGCTTCGCAACACAATTCAAACCAAAGACTTTGATCTATTCCAACAAATGAAATAAAGAAAAGATGGACCTAACTGCCTAGCAACTCAGTGCCCAATTCAAAATCCTCAACCTGAAACAGCATTATCATTGTATAACCAGTTCTACATAGCTGAAAATGATCTGAAAGTTGGATTCATATAACTTCTTTAATGGACACTTGATTATTGAGCAGGTGGCATATATTTTCTGAATACATGAGGTGTAGATAGCAAACACCAATTAGACTCAAATAAAAAGAATCAATCATCAGACTAGCTCAATACTCAAGCATAGTGGCAAACTGTGTCACAAACCTGGGGAGGAGGAGGAAGTGGTGCAGCAACCATAGGAGATAGAGCTGCCTTTTTTTCTAATGCAAGCAATGCAAAGACACCATCTCGTTGCTGCTTTGGGTTTGCAGTTGGGCCAAGAAGCCCCAGTAGCACATCCAAGCCTGCCCATCAAATATTCTATGTTTAGTTAAGATGATGCATAAGCTTTATCCAGTTAAGACAGCAGAGAAGCAAGAAAATTTCATGACTAGAGTAGCATTATCATCCAATAAAGTAGTTTGAACTTCAAAAGCTACACAACTCTGGAATTACAACATGTTTACCATTGGAATCAATGAAGATCATCCTTAGATCTTCCCAAGAACAGAGATGGGCAAGAGCTAAAGCAATTCGTCTTTGGAAAACTCTATCTAGTAGACGCATCAGATAAAGTAAATGCCTCAATATCTGCTAAGCAACATGTCAATTATCATTCATAATGCAAACAAATCAACAATGACTAAACAAGATTGAAAAAAATTACTATCCTTCTAACTTCACTACTATGCAAGTATATAGCATAAAAAATATATGACACAATTTGCAAGAAGGAAATCTCACCCTTCCATGAATTTTCTCTTCCAACCTTTTTAGGGTCTTTGCTGCACAGTCTTTTGATTGCTGTAAATAAAATGGAAAAAACTTTCAGTGGTATATTTCCTAATATATAATGAAGTCCATTAACTCCTAGCTCAATATTCAGGGTCAACCAATCATGAATGCAAGCAGTAGCCAAAATTTAAACAGAAAGTGTCATATGAAGATTGTTTCCAACGTGAAGGTCAAATGATGAATGCTTGAGTTTAAATTCTTCAAGAGACACAAGAAAAACAAAGTGTCATGCTAATGGAATTAGAAAGCTAGAAACATTATTATTAAATACATTTCCCTTAGTTGTTTTAGCACTGAATGAACCATAATCATCTCAAGTCAATCTTACCTGAGCAATCAATTCTCCATCTTGTAATCTTTCAACAGCTCCACTTTTCACAATGTCATACACATTATCCTGATAAAATAAAAGATCAGGAATGCTCTCAAATACTCACAAAAGAAAAATCTATGTTTCTTCACAATGGGCCCAATGTTTTGCAATAAATAAAGATGCATGTAAATAAAACTACTGAAATTGTATTAATCAATTATGTTATTTTCAACACAAAATACTCCTAAGTATAAGATAAAAAGCACCACATGCAGTAAAATATCTTTTACCTCATTATCTGCGAGCCCATAGATGGCAAAGGCAGCATTGTGCTGAAGGGATCCATCTCTTGAGTCAAGAAGTTCTAGCAATGGTGGCAGTCCTCCATCATGAACTATGCCAGCTTGGTTGTGTGTGTTCTAGTGTATATAAAAATTTAAGAAATAATAAAACATATTAAATGCCCAATGAAATGCCTTATATTTACAGTCCTATATTTTATGACAAGGAAAATGCTTATTATAATCAGATATTCATATAACATGCCAAAAAAATATTTCAAGAGAGACAAATACAAGAGAAATTTATGTTCAATGAAAATGAAGAGCAAGTCATTGCTGGAGACCTGCGCTAGTCTGCCAAGAGCAAAAGCTGCCATAGACCTGAGCTGAGAATCTGGGGATTGAAGCATTTTAATTAGAGGCCGCACTGCACCTCGTTGCACTATGTGAACCTGCATTTACAAAGCATGGTTAAAAAGAAAAGCAGCAATGCCAATTTGAGACGTCTCAATGGCTTTGGTACTGTAACATGTTCTCATTTACAACAAAACCAATTTCAAATCATCATATTCTCAAATATATAGTGAATACAATATCTCTGCTTCATTATTTCCTCTATTGTACTAGATATTAGATAACACATATACATAAATGATATCAATGACTCATAAGGGAGACAAATGGTATTATGCAGTACCATCAAGAAAAGTGCACCACATAGACACATTTTATTCCACAGCAGAATACATTTCCAGGCTATAAACATCCCCATGCAAACCATTTGTCATGGCCAAGAATACAGCAAGGAACCTGAAGCACAATTATATGGCATTATATCGATAAAGTGAAAAAATAAATAAATGACTGGACATCTGATACCTTGCATTCTTGATCAGTTGTGGCAAATTGACCCAACAACAGCGCAGCCTCTTTTTGGCTTTGCGGACACCTTGAACTGTCAGCAAGAGGTTTGCAACTCTAGATTATAATCTCATATCCAAAACAGGCATTCTTGCTATATTAGTTAACCGTGATAGAAGTCACAAGTTCATTCAACATGGAAACTAAGCAATAAATATTTAACATACATGGGCATTGTTAAAAAAAAACAGCATCGTTAAAAATCAACGAGGGTCCGGACAGTGGGACATTGGAAAAATAGGCTAAAAAATGGGCAAAAATCGACAAACCACAGCAAGTATTAAAAATTACAAAACAGATTCATTTTTTTCAATATTTTTTAAATATAAACCAACGGCAACAACAAAGAAGCACATTGATGCATAAACATGGAAAACACACCTATATATATGATGTAGTGCATGCCAAATCATATATGATACATCAAAGTCAATACTGAGCCCTAATAGCTGTCCATTCAAAACTAATAAATACAAAATTACATCAAATATATAATAAATGTATCTCATCATCATGAGTCATCTACAATGATTAATCTAGCAGCTAGCTACCAATTACCTTTACCCATTTCACAGACAAAGGTAATGGCACATCCCCTCATAGGAAAAAGCCTATGGCTGGATACAGATGGCCACTGGTAAGTGTTTGACTCTGTGTAGAAGGCGATGTTGAGGCTGGCACATCAGCCTCCTCACTCTTAGTCTCCTCCTCCCCCCATAACGGTTGTGGGTCATCTTCCTGCATGTAAGGGTAAAAATAGCAAAATGGCACTAAGTGTGATATATATTTGAAACAAAAAACATTAACGTCGAGGTTCTATATGGCCTCCAAAGTCCAAAACGCATGATGCTACAACAAATAACTATATATCATCAAAATCATCTCCTATATTGGGTTACTCATCATCAATAGCACCCTCTACCTCCTCCTCTGGCCTCTGCCTTGATCCTCCAGGGACATGGGTACGAGTGCATGAGTTACTTGTGGATCCAAGTCCATTCACCTTGTGGTTGGTCAAATCAACACCTGCCAATTTTGATGAAATTGGCTACTCCAAGCCTTAAAATGAGGCAGAAAGCTTAAGATGCCTAATCAGTGGTTTTGGCTTGAGTGAAGGGTACATTTTTCTAAGGTCATGACAAATGAGTTCAACAATGAACACCACTAACAATGAGCTACATAGAGGGCTTGGTGCTCTTGATTAAATGCCAATCCCGTACCCTCATAGATGATAGTATCCAGTATTCAATTTTTGCAATCCCACCAATCCTAAAATGCTGAAATCCTAAAAATTGTCAAGTTTGATGAATTCTGAATGGGATATGATATTCTACTTTCTCCATATGAAGTTCACTATATGTTATTCTATGCCATGTTACTATCATGTAGTCCACTGCATACCTATCATAATATATATTTGGTAGTAGCAAATGCCATGACATTAGCATCTATGACAAGATATCACAACAGTTTGTACGTTAAACATGATGATGGTTTCACTGCCTATACTTCCAAGACAAAATTCCATTTGCATTGTGACTACATCGACTGCACACTTGGCATTACCAGAATCAGCGCGGTCCTCCTTTAATTGACCTTTCTTAGAAGGCTCTTTCATATTACAGTACTAAGTTCCCAGTTCATCCAAATTAGCAATTTCAATACCTATGCCAAAGAATATTCAACAAAATAGTCATTCAAAGAGACATCCTTTGTTTCATTGGCAAAATAACTGCAGGCTTAACTGATTATATGTAAACATCCCATAGATTCACTTAAGGCTATCTTTTTCCAAATCAATTGACCAATTGCAAGGAGAAGATCACAACAGCAATTCACTATATGCTTTCTAACTTTAAGTTGTTTCTTTCCTTTTCCAACAAAAAGACTCAACAAGCTTGTCCCCTACCATTCATATTGACCATTTTCTTGGTGATATGGGAAAAGCACTATAATTTCATTTTACTCTTCTAGAAGAGCAGGGAGGTTACTCCAAAAGTGTTTACACCATGCTTGGGGATGCTTCGTGTGATGTGGGGTGCCTGGTGTGTTAATTACCCTTGGTTGTATCGTGCTGAACATACACATTGGAGTTAGTTTGCTCATTGATCGCTAGACCTTATCTTGATGCTTATGCAGCACACTTCCTTGGAGCGTTGGGACATAGATAGCATGATGATATTCTTCATGATGCACACATGGAAAGGAAGGTTTATTGCTTGGGAGGATGAATCACATTGGAGGAGGAGCATTGGGCATCTTGAAGGAACGCATTGAGCCCTAGATGGCATAGGGACACTTAGTTGCTTGCATGGAGGCTTGTATTTGACTTGAGGATGCTTGGGTTGAGGAGTGATCATGTAAGTGGGGTGGAACCGAAGGTACACATGGTTTAGGAGGGAGCATTGGAGAGATTTGTTAAAGGAGCGTTTAACCTTGGACCCTTGCTTGTTGGATGTGCATGCCTTTGAGTTTGGCTTGTGTCACATTGAGTTCGGGCGCTTCACATGTGGGCCAATCTAGTGTGTAGTTAGGCTACTTCTTGTGGACTAGGTCCACTTGTTATTGTTGGCCTCCCTTACCTTTCATATAAATAAACGGAGCAGAGAGTCCTTTGAACTAATTCATTGTAGTTCATTCACACAATCACATGCTTGCGTTAGATATGTGAGAGCTAGAGAGAACTAGTCTCTTTATGCTCTTCTTCATTTGTATTTGCTTTCTTTGTCTTGAGTACTAGGGTTCTTGAGGAAATTCAAGGGAAGACTAAGGTTTAGGTTTTCTCCCTAAGGAGACAATGAAAGCTAGGGTTTGGGAGAACCCTATGAGAAAGGGAGAACTTGCTCATGTAGTTGTTGTGAGAGAAGAAGACTAAGGGTTTGTGACATTTGGAAACCCTAGTACTACTTGGAGTGTTTGATGCAAAGAAGATAGAGGGAGAATATCTTGTACACTTTGTAATGCAAGTGAAAGTGCCAAGGAGGACTTGCCAATGTGTTATATGTGTTTGTTGTGGATCTTTGGTGGACCAACCAGCTTTAGTTAGGAGAGATTCTTAGCTAGGAGGAGTTAGTAGCTAGGGTTTGCTAATTTGGTCAATGCGCTAGCTAGGGATTGGATAATTTTGACTTATACTAGGTTGAATTACATAGTAGTATGTACTTTCACTTCATCTTATCTATATATATGAAGAGTTCTAGTAGTCCAAATTTTGTGTGCTTGCAGATTTGAATTTCATCTCATGTTATCTTGATGATTGAGAAGTTTCTAATGCTT
>ML815354.1:108231-127703 GCA_009831015.1 Picea engelmannii
CGACATTATGTAGGTTCTCATTCTAACTTTCCAGAAGGCAAAGTTTGTTCCATTGAACAGAGGGGCCTTATTGGTTGAATTTCCTTCATGGCTTGACATGTTTAAGCTCTAGGATCTACCCTTAGATAAAAGGGGCCTGCTCTAATACGAATTGTTGAACAACTGAGAGTGGCGGGTGAATCAATTGTTCCGTGCTTAAACAATCATGCTTCTTTTAAAATCTTTTCAAGGCACTCAATGATGATCACAATAATGCAGGGAAATAAACAATGGCACATTCAGCATCAGTGACATATATGAGAAACACAGAGACAGATATTTCCCAAGGAAACCCAAACAGGGTAAAAACCTCTTCTTCTTTATATGATAAGTATTCTTTACATTCTTTACATTATCATACATATGAGCACCAACTCATTGTGAGGCTACAACCTCTGTTTTGCAAGCTGCAACTTGCTGAGAGTACCAACTCTTTGTTTTTCTCTAGCACCCACTAGAAGGAAGCACCAACTCCCTGGTTTCTCTAGCATCAACTAGAAGGAAGCACCAACTCCCTGGTTTCTCTAGCACCCACTAGAAGGAAGCACCAACTCCCTGTGTTCAAGCATCAACTTGAACATCTGAGGACACCAGTCCTCCCTAGCACCTCCCTTCCACCCTGAAATATAAATCTTTGCTACTGAAACTTATTACAGTGATATAATGTTCAACAGTGGCTTACCAGACTCATCACTGTTCTGCTGCATTTCGTTGCTTTGTCTGCCTCACTGCCTTCCTACAAACATGACTTGCGTTGTCTGTTCTTCTCCTTTTTATGCCCTGTGCGCCATGTCCATTCACTGCATAGTTCCTCTTCTATTCAATTCAGCTGCTGCACTCTCCTCCTTTACGCATGAATCACCTTCAACAATAGCAACCACATCAACTCCAACAGCTACCACAACAGTATCTCTTCTCTGTACCGTGTACTTATAGCTTCTGTGCAACTTGTGCATGGAATATTAGCCATTCCTCTGCATGCTCACACCGCACCAATTTCCTCCACAACTCGAGTGCTCTATCTGATCATCATCGTGACTCTTCAGCTTCTCTGGCCATTTTTCCACTCGTTCAGCATCACTGTATGTTATGCTGAGATTCCTCAGACTCTCTGGCAGTTGAGACTCTTCGTCTCCTTTGGTGATCACACTCAGTCCTCTTCGAGTCCTCTGGCAGAGATCATCATTTGTTTTAGTTGTTACACTAAGAAGCGCAAAAGTAGCCCTTCGATCTTGTTCAACTTCACCTGGACCGTTGGATTAAGAATAAAGAATCTTGTGCATGTTTCGCCATTTCGTAATTCAGCATTTCGGGATCCCTGTGGTGAAGCTTAGCACCTCTAGCTTCTTCCTCCATCTTCCATCGATGTGCCCAATGGCTGTGACCACACGCTTATGCATAAAGCGCTTTCGCGATTTCGCATTTCGTGAATCTGGAGATGAGGCATCTCGACTCTCCAAGTCGCGATCCCCGAAACCCCAAAATGGAGCTTACCTGAACTGACTCCTTCCCTTTTCGTGACCACCGGCGGTGACCATACGCTGTGCCAAAATGTGCTTCATATTTCGCGAGTTTCCACACCATGCTCCGTTGACTCCAAGTCAGCGAAATTCCGATCGCTTGCCACTTGTCCTATGATTCGACGGTTCAGATCTGATCTTGATTCAACAGCTTAGATCATATCGCGATTTCGGCGTTCTTGTGGTTATGTTTCTTGCCTCTCCAAGTCGCGATTCGCGAAACTCCGAAATGGAGTCGAATCAACGGTCCAGATCACACCTTGATCTGACGGTTGCGATTAAATCACAATTTCGCATAACGTTATTCCTAAGATGGAGGTTCTCGTCACTCCAAGTCGCGATAGGCGAAGCTCTGAGATGGAGCTCAGATCAACTGTCCACATTCTTGGTGATCCGACGGTCCTAATCTTTTCGCGATCTCACATCTTGTTGTTCCTTAGATAGAGATTCTCGTCACTCCAAGTCGCGATAGGTGAGACTCCGAGATGGAGCTCAGATCAACGGTCCTCGTTCTTGGTGATCTGACGGTCCTGATATTTCCGTGATCTCGCATCTCGCTGATCCTTAGATGGAGATTCTCGTCATTCCAAGTCGTGGTAGGCGAGACTCCGAGATGGAGCTCAGATCAACGGTCCTCGTTCTTGGTGATCTGACGGTCCTGATCTTTTCGTGATCTCGCATCTCGCTGATCCTTAGATGGAGATTCTCGTCACTCCAAGTCGCAATTTGCGAAACTCTGAAATGGAGTCTTTCACTAGCTCTGATCTTTCGCCACGCGTCCTCTTGATCCAACGGTCCACGACTGTCCTTTCTGACATGGTCTGCCATATTCACCTCCTGGATCTGACGACCCATATCACACCTTGATCCAACGGCTAGGATCATTTCGCCATTTCGCATTTCTCAACTTCTGTGGTGAAGTGTTTCGACGCTTCAACTCCACTTCGCGATTTCGCCACTTCGGTGGTTAAGTGTTTCAACACTTCAACTCCCGGTATCCTAAATTCTAAAATGGAATTTACTCTTCCATTATCATTGCATTGTTGATCATGCTGATCTTTGCCATCACTGTTCTTGCCATCAATGACAAGTTCAAATTTGATTTGCAAATTTGTTCAGCTGCAAATCAAATTTGAGGAGAGTTTCTTTGCAGGGTTTAGGAGGTCGAGAGAGATAGGAAGGCACCCAACCTTCATCTCTAACCAAGCCATGAGAAGAGGGGTCAATCCCTTCGTCCTAAGGCCAAGAGGTTGCACCTTGTTGCAGAGGCCACGTGAGGAGTGTAAGAGGGTCAATTTTTTGGTGGTTGTAGCCACTACAAACCAGATCGAGCCATACTGTGAGGTTTGTGAGTTGTCTCAGTTGCACCCACAATCACACCATTCACAGAACAGCAAGTTGTCAAGCAGGGATGCCATATATCAACTAAGGAGGCAGGAACCCAGAGCCATATGCTAAGATCTGCTCATATTTCTGTGTAGATGAAGTTGTCAAGTTTGGCAGTGGTGTATTTATTTCTGATTTGCTAAAGTTGAAGATTAATAAAACCCTCTTTGGTAGTTTTCCCTGGCGTTGGGGTTTCCAGGGTATCTATGTTGTCTATTTTATTGCGTGTTTAGTTTCTGATTTATTCCGCTGTGCATTACAAGTTATTTAATCAGTAATATTTTTGTTCCATAGTTCAGAATCAAATCTATGTATTGTTGTTTTGTTTATGGGTATAAAAATTATTGGATGTAGAAATTAGTTCGTTGAATTTAAGAAAAAATAACATGGTATCAGAGCTTTGCCCCTGAGAAGGAAACCAAGGGTTTACACATAAGTTTTCTGCCAGCAAGTATTTTTCAAATCTAGGAGGTTGTGACAGAAAGGTTTTGCAGAAATGTCTATTTCAATTATCAGATTTGAGGACAGGTTAGATGGGGCATCTAACTTTGGCATTTGGAAGGAGCGTATATTGTTGTCATTGGAGGAGTATGGGCTCAAGGAATTTGCAAAGAAAACTATTATTGTTCCAGATGATGCACAGCAAGAAGAAGCTCACAAAAAGAATGATGCCAAGGCAAGGTGTATCATTATGGATGGGGTCAAGGACCACATAGTCCCTCACCTTTCAAGATTGGATACAACTAGGAAGATGTGGGAAGCCATCATTAAACTATACCAGAATTCAAACCTGAATAGAAAGATGGTTTTGAAGGAAAAACTCAGAAATACCAAGATGGGTAAGGGCGAAAGTGTTTCCTCCTATCTCACCAGACTTAGACAAGTGAAAGATGAGTTGGCGGTTGTTGGAGACAATGTGGATGGCACTGAACTTGTGAGGATAGCCTTGAATGGCTTCTCCAAGTCATGGGACGTCTTTGTGAGAGGCATTGTTGCCAGAGAACACACTCCAGACTGGGATCGATTGTGGGATGACTTCATGCAAGAAGAATTGAGGTTAGCATCTCTCAGTGGCACCAGCAGTCATCAAAAAGGTGAGGAAGAAGAGAATATTGCTCTTGCAGGAAAGGGAAGAGAAAAATCCATGAAAGGCTCAAGTAGTGGGTAGACCTCCAGGGGTGAGAAGAAACGTGACATGAGCAAAGTCAAGTGCTTTGCTTGTCACAAAACAGGTCCTTATGCTAGTCTGTTGCGCATATGTTGTCATTGATGTCAAAGATGTAATGTAAATGGTGCACAATCAGTATGGCACACAAGACAGTATGGCGCACAGCAAGGGAAGTGCATATGTTGTCATTGATGTCAAGGATGTAATGTACATGGCGCATAGTCAGCGTGGCACACAAGACAGTACGGCACACAGGCAGAGGAAGTACATGAAAGGTAAATGGAAATGCAAAGGAAGACTGGAAGGCGCAAAGACTACCACAAGAATGTATGAAGTGAAATCGAAGAAAAACTGAGTTGAATAATACTTCCATGTGTCGATGAACAGTGACCCTTGGATCAAGACAAAGACAGTGCGACAAAGTGGACTGCAGCGGGATGTGTGGAAGTTGCGTAGATGAAAATCTGCAGAGTGGCTTGAACCAGTGCAACAAATGGCGCAGTGGAGTGTGACGAGATGAAGTTCGTGCGACAAGGGACGAATTGAAATGCGTGGAAACGAGTGGAAGTTTGGCAGTCAAGAGAGCGAGTCACCAAGGGACGCTGACAATTTGATGGGACAACTAGGTGAATGCTCTGCAGGGCAAGTGCGACAAGGTGAGGATTTGTGACTTGAGTCTTGCGCTCCCATTTTATCAGCACATACAATAATCTAGAATGTAAATTGTTGTGTCAATTTTGAGGAAATGAGCTGGAGCTTATTCGTTGGAATATTTGGTTTGTTTGAGTTAGTAAAAGAATGTTCAATCGTAACTGAACAATAAATATTTTTAATTTAAACATAAGTGTGTCCACATATAACTACCTAGACTTTGATCTGGTCAAGATTTGTCCACAATATAACTGTCATGTGTCCACATACTTTATTTAGACAGAAGTGTAACTAACAGGACTTTGATCTGGTCAAAGTATGTCTACAATGTAACTGTTACGCGTCCACATACAGGAAGGGGAACTCGGGAAAAAACATTATAAATAGGGATGCGCTCTATTTGATTTTGTGCGCTCACAAGAAGAGGGAAAAAGGTCTAGTAACTATTCAAAAGCACTGAACTGGAGATTTATCAGTCATTTTTAATTGTAGAGAAATGTCTCAAAAAGGTCCAGTTTTGTAAGAATTGTTTTTAAACTAAATTAAGGGTGGCAAGGTGGTGCGAGGGTGTGTTGAAGCTCACTGAGGATTGGAGTCCTCATTATCTGCGACAGGTTGGTGCCTCAGAGAATTGGTGTCCTCATTATCTGCGACAGGTAGGTGCATGTCAAGATGAAAAATTATAAATTGTAAGTTGGTGCTTGTTGAAGAACATAAAGAAAGATGTTCAGTGGTTTTCTCCCGCAATGGGTTTCCATGTAAAAATTTTGGTGTACAGGGTTTTCTGTGTTGTTTTGATTTCTGCATGCATTGGTGACTAAATAAGCTCTTCTAAATAACTTCAAATCATTAAAAAGAATTAAATTATTAAAAATCGATAAAATACTGATTCACACCCCCCCCCCTCAGTATTGTTGTGAGTTTTCAACAATTAGTATCAGAGCACAAGTTCCTTCAATAACAGCGTAACAGCTGGAAGGAAGATCACACAGAAAGTATGGCAAGTCAAGATTCTTTTTCTTCTTCAACCAGACCTCCTCTATTCAATTGAACAAATTTTGCATTTTGGAAAATCATAATGAAGACCTACTTGATGTCTTTAGGTATGGAAATTTGGTAGATTGTGGTAGATGGTTATAAAATCCCAACTACTCTTCTAACTGATGAAGCTGGTAAGAAAAATTACTAGAGTAATGCAAGAGCTCTATATGTTATCCAAGGACTTGCAGAAACAGAATTTGTCAAAGTTATGCAGTTGGAATCCGCAAATGAAATATGGGACAAACTGGTAAATAGTTATTAAGGAGACAAGAAAGTAAAGTTCGCCAAACTTCAAGCATACAAAATGCAATTTGAAAGCCTAAAAATGAGTGAACATGAAAATGTCGTAGGTTTCTTTCCAGAGTAGATGAGACTATAAACACTATGAAAGGGCTAGGTGAGAAGATTGAAGAAGCTATAGTATTTCAAAAGGTACTGAGATCTCTTCCCTCAAGACTTTTTGCAAAGGTTTCTGCTATAGAAGAAATGCATAAACTAGATAAACTAACTATGGATAGGCTCCATGGAATTCTAACTACTTATGAGATGAGGACTACGAAAGAACAGCCAGATCTAAAGGACGCAGTCTTTAAAGCATCAGTCAAATCGCCAACATCTCAAGATCATGATTCATCAAAACACTTCTCAAATGAAGAAGAAGCTAACTTTATAAGGAAACTGAAGAAGGGCTCCAAAAAATATAAAGGTATGCTACCATTCAAATGCTTTCATTGTGGTAAAGTTGGTCATTTTGCTTCTAAATGTCCTTTCAAAGAAAACAACACGAATGAAAAGGAAAGAAAAGAAAATGATGAACTTAGGGAGTTTAAAAAGAAAAAGTGATGCAGAAGCATCGCCAACAACAAACAAGCGCGGAGGCGGAAGATAGCTGGGACAAGCGCTAGCGCATTTCAGCACGTTGCAAAAGTGTTTTGAGATGTTTTGAAATAAATGTGTGGATGTTAATGTAATAGTTAAGAGGAAGCACACTTAGATATTGTAAACAGATCTTGAGTGATCCGCTCTCATCTGTAGTAGGTGAAGGCATTAATACATAATTAATGTGAGTAGGTAGATTTAAATGCAGATTAGACAGTTTAGAGCGTAGGAGGGAAAACCGACTATAGACACCCTCATCTTGTATCATTGTAGCATTAGCATGATCAATCGAGCATAGAGCATAGAGGAGAAGAATAACATTCGGTTATAGAGAGGAGAAGAAGCAGAGAACTGTATTTGAAAACACCCATGTACATGAGTCATGAATTAATACATGAAGCTTTGATTCAGACTTATGGTGTTGTGATATTCTCTGTGTATGTATGTTGAATGTTATGCTTAGTGTTGTTTTAATCTTTCTGTCGTGCATTTGTTGTTTATGTTATGTATGTATGATTTCTTGTTGAATGTTTGAAATCTGAGAGAGTAAGGAATGAGTTTCAATTGTTTCTCAACCTGAGTGAATAAAATTCCTGCAAGGAGTGCAGTGGAGTTTGTCCGCAAGGAGTGCGTTGACAAGGGTTCAGAGTTTTTATCTCTGAAAGCTCAGGAGGGATAACATTGTTCTCATTCTCACAGAAGTGCAAGTCAAGCACAGGAGCCGTGAAAGGTGTGCGCAGGCCGAGTAGAGTCTCAGAGTTTACAACCTGAGGGAATTATTGAAAAACTACTGTCACGGGGAGTGCACAGAGTCGAAGAGGTTCAAATACTAGAGCGTATTTGAAGAAGTGTCGCAAGGAGTGCGCACAGGAGTTATCCCCAGAGTACTTGAGGATTTCAAACAAGCTCAAGAGGGATAGAGTCTTCGAAGTTGTCGAAGAAAAGCTCAAGAGGGCTAGTGCTTTGAAGTGTTGGAAGGAGGCGTAGCAACGTTGTTTTGCAGGTGGACAAGTTCCGTGAAGGAATACCTTGTTCATTTCGCAGGAGTTGTCAAGGAGGAATTGGACAGTCGGAATTCTCCGTGGAGAATTCGCGAAATTCCGAGAGCCGTCAGATCTTGCAAAGGAGCAGGGAAGTTACGGCAAGTATTCTTCAAGTGCAAGCTCAGGAGAGATTGGACCGTAGGATCCAAGTCGACAGGAGTCGTTGGATCACTCGTGAATTCTCACTTCGGGGAATCGCGAGTTGAAGGACCGAAAACCTTGCACCAAGATTCGCGAAATCGCTAAGTGCAAAGTCCCGACAGAGCGAGAAGTTCCGTTGTGGGGCTAGCATTAATAACGAGTCAGAATTTGCCATTTCGGGTTTCGGCAATTGAAGAGTCGAGACTTTTGTCCCGAAAGTCCCAAAGTCGCAAGTTGCGATAAGGAGTAATGAAGAGTTTGGGATCTCGACACTTCGGGTGTCGGGATACAAAGGAGGCAGCGCTTGGTGAGCGAAGTCACGAAGTGCCAAAGCTAGGCACGAGAGACACGTGGCAGAACCACAAGGTGGGCCCGGGTGATAGACAGGCGAACCCGTGTCGCCTAGTGAAAGGAGTCAACACTCCATTGACTTCTCGCGTCTCGAGAATTCGTGGGATAAGGGCACGGGAGCTCAATGCTAGAACTCGCGAAGTGGCAAGTTGCGAGAAGTGCGAAGGGAAGGTCAACCCTCGCTGACTTTCAAGTCTCGGAGGTTCGCACGGAAAGAACACGGAGACTCAACCCTTTGACTTGCGAAGTCGCGAAGTCGCGACGGGAGCTAGCGTTTAGCCTAGCCGGCGATCACGCGTAGAGGGTACTGACAGAAGGGAGCCATACCCATTTCGTGATCTCGGGTATCGCGAGATTTGGAAGGAAGAGTCAGGCGTTTCAACGCGCGAACTCGCGAGATTGCGAGTTGCGACAAGCACCTTTGGGGTTAGGCCTTGGTCATAGCGCTGTGGTCGCTCGGTGAAGGAGGAGCTCACACCTAGTGTTGTTCGCACAGGGGAGTTGCCGAAAGGACCTGTGGATAGATAAACGAAGATTCCAGCAGGGAATCGAAAGAGCCATTTCGACTCAAGGGGAAATCAAACGATCCTGTAGCGGACCTTGACCCGAGGGACGATAGAGGGTTGGGGGTCTGCATCAAGTGGTATCAGAGTGCAGAAAGATTTCTTTGCTTTCTGTAGCAGGGAAAAGAAAGATTCACCATGCCGTCGAGAAGAAGAAACAGGCAAACAGCCGATCCGCCAAAGGAGAGGGAAATGCCAGAAGAAAGGGGTAGGCAGTGCCAAATCCAGCCATGGAAAGAGAGATGCATAACATATGCGCCAGACTCGTGGACGTGGAAATAAAACAGAGGCGCACAGCCGGTGCTGGAGATGTCAGTGAATCTGAAAGTGAAGATGAAGTTGGACATGAAGAAGTTGCAGCAGAGGATGCAGCAAATGAACGCTTGATTAGGGTTGTTGCAAGAATGAGTGCTAGAGCAAAAATGGCCATTCCAGTATATGAGGGAAACCTGGATGTTGAAGATCTTCTAGACTGGATTAGAGCTCTGGACACGCATTTTGACTATGCAGATGTCGAGGAAGACAAGAAGGTCAAACATGTTGTCACAAAATTCAAAGGACATGCAGCATTGTGGTGGGATGAACTACAAGCTGACAGGCGCTGCAAAGGCAAGCAAAAAATCAGGAGTTGGGATAGAATGGTCGCGAAGATGAAGGCGAAATTCATACCCAAAGATTATCAAATCACTCTATTTCGAAGGATGCAGAATTTGAGACAGAAGCTGATATCAGTGAAGGAGTACACTGAAGAGTTCTACAAGCTAAACATCAGAGCAGGTCATCGCGAAAGTGATGATGAAAAGGTTGCCAGGTATATGAATGGTCTGAGATAAGACATTCAGGATGAGATGAGCATGATGATCATTCGGACCGTAGAAGATGCTTATCAGATGGCTCTGAAGGCTTAAGAGAAGCTGAGCCGAAAGCAAATCCAAAGAGGCCGAGGCAGAAGTTAGCCTAGAGGCAAAACAGTTGTCCAAGATAGGAATCAGAAGTCTAAGGAAGAGTGGAAGAAACCTCAACCTCATACTGAGAGAGGTGGAGGCTCACAGAGAGGGCAGTATACTGAACAGAGAGGACAGTATGTTGATAACAACACATTTCCTCGCACTAGAGGAAGAAGAAGAGGCAGAGGAGGAGTAATAAAATGCTTCACATGTGGAAAGAATGGACACAAATCTTATGAATGTCCAGATAAGAAGAAAGAAGGAGGTGAGACTCACATTGCCAAAGCATAGAGGCGAAATGTTGAGGCAGAGGATGCTGAAGGTGGAAGATCACTGGTGATGAGGAAGATTCTCTTAACGCCAGAAAAGGAGGCGGAGAATCCAGTGCAAAGGAACAGTCTTTTCCGAACTGCTTGCAAGACCAAAGACGGGGTATGCAAAGTCATCGTGGATAGTGGTAGCATAGACAATCGCGTTTCTACAGAGATGGTAGAAAAGCTGGAGCTGGAGACTATTGAACACCCAAGTCCATATAGAGTTTTGTGGCTACAAAAAGGACATCAAGTAAATGTCACTAAACAATGTTTAGTTGAATTCAAAATAGGAGGATATAACGATAAGATATTGTGTGATGTCATTCCCATGGATGTTTGTCATCTATTGTTGGGTAGATCGTGGCAATATGACAGGAATGTGATTCATGATGGAAGGAAGAACACATACACCCTAGAGAAGAATGGGAGAACTCACATGTTGTTGTCGATTAAGGACAAAGAGGTGAAACCTGAACTAAGCAACACTGTACTCCTCGTGAATGGGAAGGAACTTCTTAAGGAGGTTAAGAAGAAGGAAGATCCACAATTCATTGTGGTCAGGAAACCTAGAATTGTTTTGACCAGCACAAGAGTGGATGATTTACCAAAAGAAATCCAGAAGTTGCTAGAAGAATTTACTGACATAGTAGTGGACGAACTACCTCGTTCGTTGCCACCTATTAGAAGTAGAAGTCATCATATTGATCTCATACCTGGAGCTAGTTTACCAAATAAAGCAGCGTACAGACTGACATCGCAGTAGAATGAAGAGGTCAAAAAACCAATCCAAGATTTAATGGACAAAGGATTGGTTAGAGAAAGCTTGAGTCCATGTGTTATTCCGACAATACTCAATCCAAAAAAAGATGGAGGATGGAGAATGTGTACAGACTCAAGAGCAATTAACAAGATTACCATCAGATATAGATTTCCATTGCCAAGGATGGACGATTTGATGGACTACTTGAGTGGAGCGAAATTTTTTTCAAAAATTGATTTGAAAAGTGGATATCATCAGATTCGTATGAGAGAAAAAGACGAATGGAAGACAGCATTCAAGACTAATGAAGGGTTGTATGAATGGCTTGTTATGCCATTTGGCTTAACAAACGCGCCAAGTACCTTCATGAGATTGATGAATGAAGTCCTGAAGGATTTCATCGGAAAATTTGTCATTGTGTATCTTGATGACATACTGATTTTCAATAAAACAGAGGTAGAGCATCTGAAACATTTGGCTACAGTGATGAAGAGGCTACAGCAGGAGAAGTTGTTGATAAACATGAAGAAATCCTCATTCATGAAGACAGAGCTCATTTATTTGGGGTTTGTTATTTCTGCCGACAAGTTGAAGATGGATCCAAATAAAGTGGAGGTGATTAAGAATTGGCCATTGCCAAAAAGTATCTTTGAAGTTCGAAGTTTTCACGGATTGGCTAGTTTCTACAGAAAATTCATAAAGAATTTCAGTGGAATTAGTGCACCGATGATGGACACAGTGAAGAAGAGACACAAATCTTTTCACTGGACAGAAGAAGCAGAGAAAAGCTTCAATTTGTTGAAGAAGAAGATTACAAAACAACCAACTTTGGTGTTGCCAGATTTCAAAAAGACATTTCAAGTAAAATGTGATGCAAGTGGATTTGCAATAGGAGCAGTCTTGAGTCAAGAAGATAGACTGATAGCATACTTCAACGAGAAGCTGAACGAAGCAAAAATAAAATAATCCACGTATGAAAAGGAATTCTATGCTATTATTCAGGCATTGAAGAAATGGAGACACTATTTGATTCCTAAGGAGTTTGTCTTATACAGTGACAATCATGCTTTACAATTTGTGACTCAACAGGAGAAGTTGAATCAAAGACATGTTAAATGGGTTGAATACATGTAGAATTTTACTTTTGTAATTAAGCATATTTTTGGAACTGCTAACAAAGTTGTTGATGCTTTGAGCAGGAAATGTTTGCTATTGCAGGAGTTTAGAGTCAAAACTTTGGGTTTTTATAACCTCAAGGAAATGTATCAAAATGATCCAGATTTTAAGGAGACGTATGAAGCAGCTAAGAATCCAATTCTCAGGGACAGAAGTCAATGGACAGAATACATGATCCAGGAAGGATTATTGTTTAAGGGTAATCAACTTTGTATTCCAAAATGCTCCATGAGAGAGAATTTGCTGAAGGAGAAACACAGTGGAGGATTGGCCGGGCATTTCAGTCATGATAAAACATTTTCAAAGTTAAATGAGTCATATTTTTGGCCAGGAATGAGAGCAGACGTCAAAAGATTCGTGGACAAATGTAGAATTTGTCAGCATTCAAAAGGAAAGAGGCAGAATGTAGGCTTATATCAACCGTTACCCATACCTGAGAGGCCGTGGGATGCAGTAAGCATGGACTTCATATTGGGGCTGCCGAGAACACAAAGAGGGTTTGATTCAATCTTTGTGGTAATAGACAGATTTTCTAAAATGGCACACTTCATACCGTGTCAGAAAACCAGTGACGCAACTCACATTGCGAATCTGTTTTTCAAAGAAGTCATTCGACTTCACGGCTTACCAAGGAGCATAGTTTCGGATCGAGACACCAAGTTCGTGGGACACTTCTGGAGAACCTTATGGAAAAAGCTGGGAACGAACTTGTCGTTCAGTTCAGCTTATCATCCTCAGACGGATGGACAGACAGAAGTTGTCAACAGAAGTTTGGGAGACTTGCTGAGGAGTTTGGTGACAGAACACCATAGTCAGTGGGACAATATTCTACCACAGGCGGAATTTGCTTATAATGATTCAATCAACAGAAGCACGGGGCAGAGTCCATTTCAAATTGTTTATTGCATGCAGCCAAGGGGAGTTTTTGAATTGGGGGATTCAGAACAGAACGCAACTAGGAGTGCTAGTGCAAAAGATTTTGTCGAGGCAATAAGGGAACTTCACAGCCAGGTGAAGGGGCGATTACAGAACTCGAGCCAAGAGTATAAGCGAAGAACAGATCAACACAGGCGACAACTACAGTTCGAAGTTGGTGATTTGATCCTTGCACACTTGAGAAAGGAAAGGTTCCCAAGAGGGAAATATAATAAATTGAAAATGAAGAAAATTGGATTGTGCCGGATCATAAGGAAATTTGGGGCAAATGCTTATGAGATCGAATTACCCGATGGGATCGGAATTTCTCCGATATTCAACATCTTAGATTTGTACCCTTATAAAGCTGAAAAAGCAGAAGCAGGTAGTAAACAACCAGAGGTTCAGTGGACTAAACAAATGCCAGTTGCAGAGAAGCCACAGATGGAAAGCATACTGGACAAAAGAGTTAGTAAGAGGACCAGGCGAAAGGAATATTTTGAATACTTGGTCAAGTGGAAGGGACATCCAGTTGAAGATGCCAGCTAGGAAAATGAAGCAGAGATCCAAAAGCATGGGCAGACCGTGCGAGACCTCATGGACAGGAGCCCATGAAAATTTTCAAGCGAGGGAGTATGATGCAGGAGCATCGCCAACAACAAGCAAGTGCGGAAGTAGAAGACAGTTGGGACAAGCGCCAGGGCATTTCAGCACGTTGCAAAAGTGTTTTGAGATGTTTTGAAATAAATGTGCGGATGTTAATGTAATAGTTAAGAGGAAGCACACTTAGATATTGTAAACAGATCTTGAGCGATCCGCTCTCATCTGTAGTAGGTGAAGGCATTAATACATAATTAATGTGAGTAGGTAGATTTAAATGCAAATTAGACAGTTTAGAGCGTAGGAGGGAAAACCGACTATAGACACCCTCATCTTGTATCATTGTAGCATTAGCATGATCAATCGAGCATAGAGCATAGAGGAGAAGAATAACATTCAGTTATAGAGAGGAGAAGAAGCAGAAAACTGTATTTGAAAACACCCATGTACAGGAGTCATGAATTAATACATGAAGCTTTGATTCAAACTTATGGTGTTGTGATATTCTCTGTGTATGTATGTTGAATGTTATGCTTAGTGTTGTTTTACTCTTTCTGTCATGCATTTGTTGTTTATGCTATGTATGTATAATTTCTTGTTGAATGTTTGAAATCTGAGAGAGAGAGTAAGGAATGAGTTTCAATTGTTTCTCAACCTGAGTGAGTCAAATTCCTGCAAGGAGTGCAGTGGAGTTTGTCCGCAAGGAGTGCGTTGACAAGGGTTCAGAGTTTTTATCTCTGAAAGCTCAGGAGGGATAACATTGTTCTCATTCTCGCAGAAGTGCAAGTCAAGCACAGGAACCGTGCAAGGTGTGCACAGGCCGAGTAGAGTCTCAGAGTTTACAACCTGAGGGAATTATTGAAAGACTACTGTCGCGGGGAGTGCACAGAGTCGAAGAGGTTCAAATACTAGAGCGTATTTGAAGAAGTGCCGCAAGGAGTGCACGCAGGAGTTATCCCCAGAGTACTTGAGGATTTCAAGCAAGCTCAGGAGGGATAGAGTCTTCTAAGTTGTCGAAGAAAAGCTCAAGAGGGCTAGTGCCTTGAAGTGTTGGAAGGAGGCGTAGCAACATTGTTTTGCAGGTGGACAAGTTCCGTGAAGGAATACCTTGTTCATTTCGCAGGAGTTGTCAAGGAGGAATTGGACGGTCGGAATTCTCCGTGGAGAATTCGCAAAATTCCGAGAGTCGTCAGATCTTGCAGAGGAGCGGGGAAGTTACGGCAAGTATTCTTCAAGTGCAAGCTCAGGAGAGATTGGACTGTAGGATCCAAGTCGACAGGAGTAGTTGAATCACTCGTGAATTCTCACTTCGGGGATTCGCGAGTTGAAAGACCGAAAACCTTGCACCAAGAATCGCGAAATCGCGAAGTGCGAAGTCCTGACAGAGCGAGAAGTTTCGTTGTGGGGCCAGCATTAATAACGAGTCAGAATTCGCCATTTCGGGTTTCGGCAATTGGAGAGTCGAGACTTTTGTCCCGAAAGTCCCGAAGTCGCAAGTTGCGATAGGGAGTAACGAGGAGTTTGGGATCTCGGCACTTCGGGTGTCGGGATACAAAGGAGGCAGCGCTTGGGGAGTGAAGTCGCGAAGTGTCAAAGCTAGGCACGAGAGACACGTGGCAGAACCACAAGGTGGGCCCAGGTGATAGACAGGCAGATCCGTGTCGCCTAGTGAAAGGAGTCAACACTCTGTTGACTTCTCGCGTCTCGGGGATTCGTGGGATAAGAGCACGGGAGCTCAACACTACTACTCGCGAAGTAGCGAGTTGAGAGAAGTGCGAAGGGAAGGTCAACGCTCGCTGACTTTCAAGTCTCGGAGGTTCGCACGGAAAGAACACGAAGACTCAACTCTTTGACTTGCGAAGTCGCGAAGTCGCGACGAGAGCTAGCGTTTAGCCTAGCCGGCGGTCACGCGCAGAGAGTGCTGACAGAAGAGAGCCATACCCATTTCGTGATCTCGGGTATCGCGAGATTTGGAAGGAAGAATCAAGGGTTTCGACTCGTGAACTCGCGAGATTGCGAGTTGCGACAAGCACCTTTGGGGTTAGGCCTTGGTCATAGCGTTGTTGTCGCTCGGTGAAGGAGGAGCTTGCACCTAGTGTTGTTCGCACAGGGGAGTTGCCGAAAGGACCCGTGGATCGATAAACTAAGATTCCAGCAGGGAATCGAAAGAGCCATTTCGGCTCAGGGGAAATCAAACGATCCTGTAGTGGACCTTGACCCGAGGGCCGATAGAGGGTTGGGTGTCTGCATCAAAAAGTCTTTTAGAAGGAACATTTTTTATTCAAAGGAGGATAGTAGCAGCTCTAAAGAAGAAGAATATGAGCCAGATACAATTCAAGATGAAAATTTTATCATGGCTTTGGAGAAACACAAATCTGATCAAGAAAAAACAAACACAGAAGAATGTGAAGTTGTAGTAGACATGGAAGGAGAACTCATTGTTGCTCTGGAAAAAATTTCCCGTCTTGAGATAAAGAACAGACTAAGAAAAGAAAAGTTACAGGTCTGCAAAGAAAAAGACAATGAGGTTAGTGAAGAAATAGTCATCTTAAAAATTCAGCTACAAGAAGCCAAAAGAAGGGAAAAAATATTGATAAATTAGATAAAAGAAAAGGAGAATATATGTGACAAACTAGAAGCAGAAATAGTTGCCTTAAGAAAGGATCTAGAGAAATCCATGAAATTCATAAAAGGATCTGAAACTCTAGATAACATTCTCAGCAATCAGAGATCACCAGATGACAAGACAGGGCTAGGATATAAGGAAAGTCTAAAAATTGTCAAAGGTGAATCAAGCATGAGCATATCAACTAATGTGAAGCCTACAAGTTATGCAAATGCTCTCAAGGGAAACAACAATCAGCCTAACAAATCAAAAGTTGAAAAGAAGAAGCACTTGGAACTGGATCAGCCCAACTATGCAAACAAACATGAAGCAAGGAAGCAACAGGTGTCTGAATCTTATCAAGTTGGCAGACAAAGACCGATTCCTACAAGTAAGTTTTTCATTCCAAGGCATCCAAACTTTTTCCATGGATATTTTTTTTCATGTGGCAATTTTGGACATAAGGTTGGGAGTTGAAGGACTTTTGGACATAAAAAAAATATAGGAATGAGATTCAATAAACCTCAAGTGGCTATGTTTCAAAATTCCTTCAATAATGTCATCTCCCCTCTACTAAATGACCTCGAGTGCCACATATCCAATAATTTTGGACACAAGGCAAGTGATGCACTTAAGAACTTGTTTGAGGCGAAGAATGAGAACCGGAAGATGGCCTTGAAGGATAAGCTGCATGATACCAAGATGGGTAAGGAGGAGAGTGTTTCTTCTTATCTTACCCGGGTAGCTCAAGTAAAAAATGAGTTGACTGTTGTTAGAGAGGTCATATCAGATTCTGAGTTGGTGAGGATAGCCTTAAATGGCTTCACCAAAGAATGGGAAGTCTTCATAAAGTGTGTGGTGGGACATGAGCATCTACCAGATTGGAGCAGACTGTGGGATGATTTCACTCAAGAGGAGATCCGAGAAAGATCTCAGAGCGATGAACAAAAGACAAATGGAGTTGATGAGAATGTTTCTCTTACTGCAAAGAGCAAGAATAAAGGAAGTTCTGGAAGGGACTTGAGTAAAGTCAAATGCTATTGTTGTAACCAGTTGGGGCACCTTGCCTCTCGTTGTCCTGAGAGGAAGAAGAAGAAGAAGAAACCAGAGAGGCCTGAGACAGCTGCTATAGCATCCATGGAGGACTTTGCTTCAAAGTACGACAGGGAATTTTCTTTGGTTACCCTAGTTTCCAGTGTCGGCAACGGAGGATTTGGAGGTGATATCAGATGGATTGTGGATAGTGGAGCCTCTTGCCACATGACGAGAACTGGCGAATATTCCTTAATATCACAGAGACTGGTCCTGACCAACATGTGGTAAATGAAGGTGGTATGGCGCAAGTTGTACGTGGAGTTGGAAGTGTTAGATTCCAACTCGAGTATCGAGGATTCCTGGAGCTTGATGGAGTTCTCTTTGTTCTAGGGTTGAGGGTTAACTTGCTCTCATTCTCATCCTTGGAGAATGTAGGATATTGCGTATTTTTCAAGAGGGAACATGTCTTTATCTACAGGGAGGGAGTGGACCCGGTGGACCTGCAGTTGATCGATAACCGGGTGGACAGGATGTATATGTTGAGAGGACAACCTTCAGTGTATGATTCAGCGTCGGATGAGGAGCGTGAGAAGGCTCCTGAGACTACAGTGGTGCCAAGGATTCAGTCTCGCATTTCGAGAGAAGAGAGCAAGTCTTTTCTAAGCACTAGTAGGAGGTTCAGCCAGGCTAATCGAACAATGCTCAGGATGAAGTGGATCCTCCTAGGAGCTCAAGGTTCCGGATTGTTGCCAGGAGAAGATCTTCTAGTTCGAGTTATGTGCAGGTGTTGAGGATGGCTCCAGGTTCAGAGGGAGCTCCTACAGAGCACAGTGTAATGGAACCAGATGATAGTGATGGCAGCGAGTACTTCCCTCACTAAGAAGGAATGTTAGCTTTTTAGCTCGGGAGGTACTCCACATATTTTGTCTTAAATGCAGGATGTAACCTTATGTTTACACTACCAAGCACTTAACTTTGTAATCGGTTTTTATAAAGTTGTTATAAATTGGTTCTTTTATTAAAGTGACTTTTTAATAAAGTGTACCTTCTAATTTTAAAGTGACTTTATTTCATAAAGTGCACTTATGTAATAAAGTGAAATTACTTTAATATTTTAAGTGATTCATTTTGGAGGGAATGGATCATGACCCTTGATCTTTAAAAAGGCAAGATTAGATCTTGACCTTTGGATTTAGGATTGGGGAATGTGAAAAGAGACTTTGGAGGGAAAATGTCATTTTCATATTTATAAAAGAATGCATTGGGTAGTGTGCAAGACACAACGAGTGAAGGAGATTGAAAGAGATTTTTAGAGAGAGCTTGAGAGAGGAAAGTGAACAGCTTGGTGGGCACATTTCCCAAGAAAATGAGGGCACAAATCCCAAGGCTATTTTTCTGTGTGAGTGCAGTCCTTATTTTTTGTTGTTGGGTCGTACTGTATAGATCTGTATAGTCCGTACAACAAGAAGAGGGCACGATTTTCGAGGCTGCCCTTTGGCACGAAAATCGAGGTGGATTTTTTTGGAGATTTCTTGCTACTGCTAGGTCGTACTGTGCAGGTCATACAACACTCTACTGGGCACGGATTTTGAGAAGGCCGTACAGCTGTACGAATTTGGGCACGTTTTTCAAGGCAGAAAATTCTGGGACAGATTTGTTGTTGTGAGGTATTTCTTCTGGCTGAAAGTTGTGAGTATGCTGCTATAATGTACTTTCCTGAAGCAATAAATAAGATCTCTCTCTCTCTCATTGGGTTTCCCCATATTGGGGTTTTCCCTGGCATTTGCCTAAATTTCTGAGTTTTTTTTATGGGTTATTGAATGTTGTCCATTGTGTTTATTTCCGCTGGATATTTGCTTAGCAATGTGTATTTCTGCTTATGGTAATTTTTGAATATGGGGTTGAGACATTTCGGAAGTTCATGAAAGACAATTATCTCTAGGTTGCTAAGTGTTTGACAGAAATATTAGCTTGCTAATTTTTGTCATTAAAACTAACACAAGCCGAGTATATATGTATAATGTTAGGTGGACAAGCAAGTTAGGCTTGTTGTCCCTAATTGCAGCAGTAAACAACAATGTATATTAGCAAGAAAATAAGTATTAAAGCTGCTAAACAATTGCTAAAAGTCCAACAGATGATGCAAGAGATAAGCTAGATAAACATTAGTAATACTCAAGAATGAAAGCACAAGACTTTAGCAATGAAACAAGGATGTAATAAAAAGTATTTGCAGAGATATTTTGCAGGCTTATGGCTGTAGCAAACAAGTTGTTTCAGCAGTAAAATCAATCGTCAAAACCTGCCAATAATCCACCCAAAAAGTGTGCTAGGCTTG
>ML815354.1:146923-174223 GCA_009831015.1 Picea engelmannii
TGGTTACTAACCTAGGGTCTTTATCAATATATGTCTCAGATCACATATCCCAGGAGTGCACTGGGTGCCCTAGATCTCGTCTAGGGTCTTAGCCATCCTCCAGGAGAATGGCTCTCGCTGCTGCATGTAAATTCAACAATATCAAAGCGCATTCAACACAAGCCGAGCCACAAGTCAACACTAAAACCCAGCGCAATTGCCAAGCCCGACATCACTCATTTCATCAAATATATCATGTGAGCATTTGCACATATAAAGTTCACAAATTCTGAATTCCTTAGTGCATGCGGGATTTAGCATTTAGCAAATAAAAAAAAAGAAAACTCAATACGCAGACAGCTGCCAGGTGTAATGAGCAGGTGTCAAGGCAATGGTGCCAAAGACTGTACAAGTATCGATTTTTTATCAAAGAATTTGCAGACCACCAAATAAACCCTTTGTTAATGGAGCATGATATAACAAAGCAGAGATCTCATTGATAGATCATTGCTTTGTTTAACAGTGTAAGTAGTGGTCAGAGAAACGGACAGAGCCTTGGGTTGCCTCGAGATCACCCTTGGTGTTTGCAGAAAAAGCTCATCGTTGAAAGGCACCGCTTGAATATGAAAGGGGAGGCTGCTGCAATTGTCAATGGACAAGCCTCTGTAAAGCAGAACTGTGACTGCACAAATATATTAAGGGTTTCTTCATTTTTATATCTTCTATTTACCCTCACGATGCACCAGAGGTGAAATGCAAAGGGCATTACCATTAAAGCACGTTTTCACAGGTCAAGAGGTTTTGGTTCATGAGTTTTGGTTTGGGAGAGAAACCAAGATCACACTATTGCTGAAGGACAACCAGTTAGAGTATATGAAAAACTAAACTCAGATAGATCTTGAAGTGCATGAACTAAATTGATTATTCCTTTGTTGCTGCAAATAAATTATTTACTCAGATCTTTGCTGACAAACAAATCAAACATACTGAGGGTGTTTTTAGTACTGATATAGTTGGTTGAATGCTGCTCTGAGTAAGGGACAGACCGAACGGTGACATTCTGATCATTTTAATTTGCAGAGGCAAATTAGCCATGATCATGGCCATAGTCACAATGATGATGATGATTCTTCAAGTGAAACACGAGTTTCCCATTTTCTAATGCCAGTCCAGGCCACCCCATAAGGCTGCCTGTTTCAGTTTTTCCAATAAAATCTGGATTCATATATGGGAAAGAAAAGTTGATGGATTCAAGAGATCCTTTGATTGGCAAAGTCAAAAGGTGCTGTTTTGGCTAAATCAATGTGGTCAGTTTAACCTACAGGAACTCAGTCACCTTACCTTGCTTATACTCTGTTTTGCCTAAAGAAATAAGAGTATGAATATGAAAACTTAGATAGCAGATCCTATCCAGAAATCAGATGATGCTAAGACCCTGTACATATCACTTATGCAAATGTATGTGCTAAGCCTAAATGAATATTCAAATGCATATGCACAGTGATATAGAAATCAAGTAAAAATACAATGATACGAATGCTGAGTAGTATCATAGTATTTGGAGGCAGCCTCATAAGTTCAGAAGACGAAGATATCAAGCTACAAGTCAGGGTTCAATCAAAGTTGTAAGTAGTTTTGTTTAAATGACTTTCTACAGTTGTTTGTAGCAGTTGTCAACCTTTTTACACATGTACCACTACAAACGAGGGATTTCCCTAACAAAGAGGAAGGCAAGATCTATTAGAACTCTGTCTTTGGTTGAGGAAAACGAGGTATGAGTCCCAGATGTTAAAGAAGCTTCCACCAGATGTATCCAGCCTCCAGTATACAGAGCAGCTGTCGAAGACCACAGATTTTGGATAGGGTTTGACTCCCTTAAGATAGGATTTGATCCTATTTTTTGTAATCTGATTTGATCATATGCTATTATTAGCTTTTCGATCCTTCTTTATGGGATCTCAGTTTTATATGTAAAGGTTATAAAGCCAATGATCACAAGACAGTAAAGGGGGGACTTTGAAGATTTGGCTACTATTCCTGTATTAGAGACATTATGAATAAATATTGAAACAGAAGCTTCTTTCACTACAGATTGTTCAGTTTTTCCATTTCTTATCTTTTCCATGTTTATGAGTAAATGTCGTGTGCATTGTTTTATGTATATCTAATGTCAGATGACTGTCATCTCATCTCTTCATTGATATACTAAGCTTATAAGCAAATTCTGCCTGTTATAGTTGGTCATTCACATGTGCAACTGTGTATGTGATTCTACTGATATGATGAGCATTCTTCACATGTCCACATCTTAATCAAACTTTCTGAACAAGTATAGTTGAAGGCCTTCCTTCTAGCTATTTGAGGGAAATAAATAGAGGTGATCTCACCTGAAGGTAAGTTATAACCAACTTTTTTTTACCTGATAATATGATAACCTACCTCCAACAGCGACGGAAAGTGACATTTTATTTTGGAATAATGCCATTTGAAGACATTTATTTAAACACACCACGTAGGCGATGATTTAAACATACCATTGAGTCGAAATACCCTGTTAAGCCTCCTCGAGAAACTATCAGTGAACTATTCCGTACTAGAGTGATGCTTGGTCGAGTACTTTTGAGTGTATCCATGTGTTATGAGTGAATGAGAGCATATCAAGTCATCCAACTTGATCCAGTTTATACATTATTCAAATCATTTTTAAGTTACCAAGCTCGTTCCCTTTACAGTCAGGGAAAGACTCTTGGAGTGATAACACCATCCATCTTCCTTCCAGTAATCTTGAGGAGAAGAGGTGTGATACCTTGATGGAAGATGATGTTGAGAGAGATTCTAGATTTGTAGCTAATGGGAGTATTGTAGAGCAGTGTTATTAAAACCCTTCCGGTTTGGAAAAACCAACCAGTTTAACCAATTTGGAGGCAAATCCGGGCCAACTAGTGGCACAGAACTGTTTTTGGTCGATTCAGTACTAAACCAACCATTTTCACCGAACTGGTTGGTTCGATAGAGAACCAGTCGGTTCAGTACAGCATCCGTACGACACGTCATGGACCCACAAAATTCAATTTTTTTTTACAAATATAGGGGGCCTATTACCTAACCCTAGGGTAATGGTAATATGACATTCTCCTTCATCTTTCATTTTCATCCTTTTACTTAAAATTTTAACATTACCATTAATTGTTTCAGGATGTTTGAGAGTGGTTCCAACGTCATTGGACTTCATATGGAGAAAGTAGAATTTTAGGTCCCATTCAAAATTCATCAAACTTAACAGTTTCAGGGATTTCAATATTGGCAGGATTGCAACGTTTCCACTCGATTCTATCATCTATGAGGGTATGGAATTGGCATTTAATCAAGAGCACCAAGCACTCTATGAACCTCGATGTTGGTGAGACATTGATTGTTGAACTCTTGTGTCATGTCCCTAGTAAAAATGTACCCTTCACTCAAGTAAACTCACTTATTAGGCATGTTAAGCTTTTTATATCTTATTTTAATGCTTAGAGGGTGACACTAATGATGAGGATCCTAATATAGGTAATGAATCATGATCTTGATGATATGTAGCTATTTGTTGTAGCGTTATTTTTTTCAACTCTAAAGGCCATTTAAAGCCTCATTGTTGATGTATTTTGGTTTAGAGATGGATTGCACTCGGTGCTATTTTGGTTATATGCACTCTTACTTGCTATATAAATGAGAAACTTTGCATATTTGTGTATAAATGGTTTGGATTCATATGGATGCACATGAATATATATGTGTTCTTTTGGGGTCAACCAGTTTGGTCCAGTATTCGGTTCTGATAACATTTTTTTAGAGTACAAGGACAAGGTCGATGGATTCTCTCAGATAGAGAGAGTTGTCAATGGATTCTCTCAAACTGAGGAATTTCCCATGGATTCTCTCAAATGGAGGGAGTTGCCCATGATGTTACTCTTGCTTCAGGATTCTCCCAAGATTAGAGAGTCGAACTAGTTCAAGTTGTTTCAATTTCTAAAGGATTTAAGGCACATGAGAGGGATTCTCATGTTGATGGCCTTGCGTATGTTGTTACCCATACCACAAGCTTGGTTTTCCACGATCGAGGAGTTGACTTGCGTAGATTTCTATCTTTGTGCCTTTGATATATGTGATACACTTGTCTTGATCTTGTATGGAATTACGATTATCTTTGCCGGATATCCTAGACAGCTCATGATTTGATGTTTGTTGATTTTGGCCCGAGATGTTGATTTGGAGAATGTTGGAATTTGGCAGGTTGCTATTGTTCCAAGGTTATATTCCTTTGTATTCACAGATCATCATTCTTCTTTGGATCGAGATGTTGTGATAGCATGGGTGACAAATTGTTTACAGTTGACAATGATGTTTACAGATGACAATGGTAGGTGTCTCAGCTAGGCCTAAGTGTCCTAGGCTAGTTCATGGACACATAAAGCAACCCGGATCATCCTTATTATCTTAGCCTAAGTCTGAATTCGACAATCAGCAAAAATTTCAGTCTTGAGTGGATTGTGGGGCCCAGGAAGGGGGGGGCGCACCTCATGAGCTAGTGAGTGCCTTGTGAGACCCTATCTAAGTGGGGTGCACCACTTAGTGGAGTGTGGAGTCTAGCCCAAAGGAGGCGCCTCAATCTGAGCCATCGAAGGCTAGGATGGGCACACATCTCAAGGCAAGATGGAGGCTGATGGGAGGATAAAGGAAGGGGTTGAGGATGTGAAGGACACAAATTTTTCTTGTTTGTGAGGTTGAGCAAGTGAGAGGAAGAGGGCTCTTGCGCTAGAGTTAGCAGTTAAGGCAAGTGTGCTTGGGGAGGAGAAGGCAGCTGAAGCAAAGGGGCAGTTCTAGGCAGCGAAGGAGGCCAAGGAAGAGGGCATTCTAGGCAGAGTGAACAAGCCAAGTTGTGGCCAAACTTTGTTGTTGCACCAGGGTCGTACAGAGGCTCAATTATTCAGCCAGCAGAGGCCGAAAACAGGTTGTACCAGCCAGTTCAAGAAGAAGTCATACACAGCCAAACTTGCACAGGTCATACAGGCTATACAAGGCCAAAAGAGGTTGGGTCTTACAACTGTTGGTGAGGCTGAATTTTGCTGAGAGGAATTGAGATTTCTCTATTAATCAACTTCCCCAATTCAACTCCTTGGGCACCCCTCCTTGTATTCTTCCCTTCAAGGTTGTGATCAATAAAGCAATTAGAGATGATATTTATTGGCAATACATCCTGTTAGAATCTCAATTCCCAACACCTAGATAAATTGTTAATTTTAGAGCATCTATTAAGTTTCTTTTCAATTTACTTAGACAGTAATAGCATATGCAGGATCACTGAGAGAAACACAATCACAAGATATGCAACATTTATCATGGGAAACCCTCATGGGGGAGAAAACCCAGCAAAAACTTCATAATATAGATAGCCAATACAATGCCAAGACAATAAACCAAAACACTAGAGAATATCCAACACTGAGCAATGCACCTCTCTCTTCCTTCTTCTGGCAACTAGCAACTGCAGCTTCCTTCAAACTTGCGCACTAGATGAGTGAGTTGGGTGAGTGTGAGAATGAGGAGCTATCCTCTCTTATTTATACTAGCTGAGGAGCGCTAGGGTTGTGTCTCTTCACCATGTTGGGCTAACTTCTTCAATTAGTGGCTAAAACCACTTTAATTAGCCCTAGGGGTCGACTTCTCAATTAGCATCATTTCATTAGGGTTTCACCAATCCAAAAAAGGGGATTTGGTCATACACAAGTCCCGACATGATCAATCCACAAAAGGGGATTTATCTATTTAATAATAACTCAATAATAAGTAGAATATTCTTCACAGTGACAATATTTCAACACTCCCCCTTAATAATAAGGGTATTCTACAATACAACATCATCATGAGAGAGAGAGGGAAGCAACATCAACAACATCTGGAACACTAACTAGCACATCTATAAATCATCGAAAGTTTTTCTCATCATCAATAACATCATCGTTCACATCATGGAGCTGGAATAGTATCATCATCGTCATTCATAGCATGGAGATGGAATAGTATCATCATCATTATTCTCTACATCAACATCAATTAGTATAACACTAATACAACATCATCAATCAATACAAGATTGATACATCATCATCAACATCTTCAGCATGAAGTTGAAGTAGCAACATCATCAACACGAAGCTGAGATAACACTATTAGCACGAAGTTGAGATAACAACATCATCAGCACGAAGCTGAGATAACAACATCATCTCAGCACAAGGCTGGAGCAACAACATCATCATCATCATCATAGAGCAATAGAATCAGGCAGGTGTATCAACAACATTTTGCGGTACTCTTACAGTCCCTAGGGATCTGCCCAGGAATCATAAGATTCCCTAGGTTATAAAATCCTAACGGAGCTACAATGTGGTACTCTGACAAACCGTCCTTACCGAACCTTCGGGATCTGCCAAGGAATCATAAGATTCCCTAGGATTATAAAAATCCTAACGAAGCTACCACTACTGACCACAGCTAGCATATACATGCACAGGTACTCTGACAAACCGTCCTTACTAGACCTTCGGGATCTGTCCAGGGATAATCAGTCCCCTAGGATATAAAATCCTAACTGAGCTACCTATTGTTGGTCAGGATACCATAGTATCATCAGCATCACTCCCCCTTTCGAAGGAGGTCCTTTCGGACTATACCAAGCTTGTCTCGAAAGTGCTCAAACATTACACGAGACAGAGGCTTCGTCAACACATTTGCAATCTGCTCATATGTGCCAACTTATTGGACCTTAACAACTCCCCTCTACACCATATCACAAATGTAGTGATACCGGATTTTGATGTGCTTCAACTTGTCATGGAACACAGGGTCCTCTGTCATCTTTATACAGCTCTGGTTATCACATAGAATCACGATTGCTTCCATCTCCAGATCAAATAGACCCGGCAACAACTTCTATAGCCATATGGCTTCACAACTCGCGGAACATGCTGCAATCTATTTCGCTTCTGCCATGTTGAGAGCAATACTAGATTGTTTCCTACTCTGCCATGAAGTCATGGCTGACCCCAGACTGAAACAACATCGCGAAGTGCTCTTTCTGTCCAAAACACTTCCAGCCCAATCTCAATCGGTATAACCAATCAGTTTGAAGTCTTGATCTCCATTGTAGAAGAGACCAAGTCCAACGTACCTTTAAGGTATCTCATCACATGTTTTGCAGCAACAAGGTGAACACGTCTGGGCTCTACCAGATACTGACTCAAGGTGTTCACAGCAAGACATATATCTAGCCTCGTATTTTTCAAATACATCAACGATCCAATGATCTGTCTATAAAACGTAGCATCAACCAATTCTGACAAAGTATCAACCAAGAGCTTCAACTTTGTTTCCATGGGTGTATTCATGGATTTACACTCCAACATATCAAACCTCTTCAGTATTTCAACTGCATACTTCCCTTGGTTAAGGAAGATCTTCTCTAGGCTCTGCCAAACTTCAAGACATAGGAAATAGGGCATTAGGTGTTTCATCTCAAACTCTATAGCGAGCTTCTTCTTGTAATCTATGATGAGCTTTTCTTCATCTGACAAGAATAAATCATCTACATATAGTAGCAACATCACTAGCTCATCATTCATAACCTTCAAGTAAAGGTTAGAATCAACTTTACTCTTGGTAAAGCCCAAGCTCGTCAAGAAACTGTAAATTCTGCCATACCAAGCTCTAAGAGATTGCTTCAACACGTACAGAGCTTCCTTCAACCTGAGAGTATGTCCTCTACTCTCTCTGCAACTGTTCCTCTGGAACTGGGACTCTACACCTGCCGTTGTTCTGAAGCTGAGAATGACTGCTCCATTCTCACTGTGACTATTGAAATCTAAGAGTAACTCCTCTACTTTATCACAACAATAACTTCATCTGAACTGAAAGTGGTTCAATAACTGATATTGAAGGTAGTTCTTCTTCTTTCATGGAGGTAACTCTATCTATTATTGTAGTCATGTCTTCATGACCTGACTCATGTACTACACCGACTGGCACTGGAGATAACTCAATTCTCAAATATGGGGATTGCTCCCCCTGAATCTCATACTGTCATGGTTCTTATGGTTGTCTTCATGAATACTGGAACTATTTCTTCGATTACTGGAGTAAGCGTCTCGTCATAGTCTTCTCCCTCTTGCTGGGAGAATCCTCTAGACACACATCAGGCTTTGTACATCTACAACATGCTTGATATGTTAGATCAATCTTGGAGGTCAACACTGACTTCCCTTCTAGTCTCACGGAAAAATCCATATCCCAATCTTTCTGACTGGCTTCCTTCTCTATCACTAAAACAAGGGAATCTTCCCAAGAGATTTCATATCTCTTAGAAGTCTCTGGAGCTACGATCTAGTCTTCTCATGGCATCTGTCTTCCAGTCCTGGAAGATGTCCCTTCATCTGATCCTTTATGAGATCAGGCTTACTCTGAATCTTGATTTCTTTTGAGCTTACAAAAACTTCATAGTATTTTCAGGATATACTTGGTGTTGAATACCAAGTCTTAATATGAAAAGCTGAGTCAAACTTCAAACTAGTTATGCTTCATGCCAAGGTGGATTCATTATTCTTTGATCAAGTCTACTTAATGTTCGATCATCTTTGGAGCCTTCTACTTCTTACAATTTATCTCCATATGAGATACTATGTATCTCAAAAATAGCTTCTTCTTCATCTTCTATGGTACACATATGAACATGTACATAGTCATCTTCATGTCTTATCTAATTTGTTGCCTTCTGCAACCAACACTATAGCTTCCTCAAGGTTATCACCTGTGACCTGAAACAAGATCAACAAGGGGGAAACAACAAACACGAGTAGTACTCTTTACAATAATAAAACAATAGTGACAACAATCATCACAGTGGCTCCTCTAGAGCTATTATTTGTGACCTGCCTAAAACAAGAGTCAAAAGTAAGAGATACGATACAAAATTAGAGCAAAACTCTTCTAGCGTTGTGATCAATCATTCCTCCATGGTAACCTGGTGGTAAAACAAGAAGTTTCTCCTAGAGGAGATGTTAGTTATATTTGGGTAAATGTTTACAATAAGCATTCATCTCAATATGGTCACATGCTACCAAGTACAATACTTTTCAAAGATTGCTACCTCAACTATAGTGTTTACTTGTAATGAGGTAGTTATCAACTTGTCATGTGCAACTTTGAATCTTATCAACTTAATCAATCAAACCTGGAACCTGGAGTCTTGTCCACAAGAATGGGTGTGTTGCTTTTCTTTCAAGTCTCCTTCACTCAAGATGACAAGTGTTTTCTTCAACCTGTCCTTTGTACTAAGACAATATGATATCTTGACAGAAGTCTAAGTTATAGAATAAACTCTAATCTCAATCTAATAACTTGTTTTTAATTTTGACCAAGGGTTAGTATGATGTTCATAGCTTCAACATACAACCTAGATGTCAAGATAATGTCATAACGAATAGATGCATATAAAATGATCAAACTTGGGGTGCATTATTCCTCTGAATGTGTTGGATCTGAGATCCTTTTGGATCTATGACAAAAGATCCCTTCTCCTGCAAGTACCCTTTAGAATAATAATTCATTTTAAACATATGTAAGTACATACCTCTAATAGTATCTTGCTATGGTAAGGTGCACTAGGGCAATGGTCCCAACACTTCACAAAAACTTTCACTACAACTGGTACTGCAGTTGGTGTTGCAACTTCAACTTGTGTTGCAACTGGCATGAAGGAACTGGCACTACAACTGTAACAGATATTGCAACTGGTACTGCAACTGTAACATCAACTTAGGATTTTATGAGGAAACCCTGATTTTTCAACTTTCAAATTTTGGAATTCTAATCTAGGGATTAGATGCGTTAGGCTGAGACAAGTAGGCTGGATCAGTCTGATTTCAAAAATTTCAAGTTTTACCCCTTAAAACTTGACCTGCGCCATTCTGGACTGGTCTTTCTGGTATTGGTTTCCTGGTTTTCTAGTTTTTTGGTACCAACCAAAAACTAGGGCTTCACTTTCTGGGAGTTATGTCCACTGAAAAGGTGCGCTCAAGCTACCAATGAGTTCGCTAGGCTAGGGCACACTTTCCTTGATGGTTTTTAGGCTGAAATTCTTCTCCAACAAAAAACCCTAATTTTATTGTACATCAAAGTGACATTTTTGCTTATCCGGTGAAAGGTTCTCTCTTCAACTTAGCTCTGATACCATGTTAATTTTAGAGTAGCTATTAAGTTTCTTTTCAATTTACTTAAACAATAAGAGCATATACAGGATCACTGAGAGAAACACAATCACAAGATACACAACATTTATCTTGGGAAACCCTCACGGGGGAGAAAACCCAGCAAAAACTTCCTTAATATAGATAGCCAATACAATGCCAAGACAATAAACCAAAACACTAGAGAATATCCAACACTAAGCAATGTGCCTCTCTCTTCCTTCTTCTAGCAACTGGCAACTGCAGCTTCCTTCAAACTTGCGCACTAGATGAGTGAGTTGAGTGAGTGTGAGAATGAGGAGCTATCCTCTCTTATTTATACTAGCTAAGGAGCGCTGGGGTTGTGTCTCTTCACCATGTTGGGCCGACTTCTTTAATTAGTGGCTAAAACCACTTTAATTAGCCCTAGGGGCCGACTTCTCAATTAGCATCATTTAATTAGGGTTTGACCAATCCACAAAAGGGGATTTGCTCATACATAAGTCCCGACATGATCAATCCACAAAAGGGGATTGATCTATTTAATAATAACTCAATAATAAGTAGAATATTCTTCGTAGTTACAATATTTCAACATAAACTACTACCTTGTGTTTTTCCTTGTTGATAATTAAATTACAACACACAGAATAAAATATATTGGTTGGAAATAAATAAAACATCGAAAGCAATTTGGAAACCAAACTCCACACATGCACACAGAAATTTTGCCCTTCAAATCAGCTTTTCATTAATAATGACTCCAAGCATACAAGGGCTCCCTTACAAGAAAAATGGCCTGCTAAGGAAAAATACTAATTACAACAAACCTGTCAACTCTGGCCCTAAAGAACCCTCTACCCAATCTACTCAGATCTGGCTGGTGGACACTCAGATCTGCATGTTGGTCCTCAGATCTACAAGATCTACCTGCTCCTCCTGAGATCTGCAAGATCTGCCTGTTGATACCTTAGATATGCACTAGATCTATCCACTGGTACCTCAACTCTACACTAAATATATTTGTCGGTACCTCAAATCTGCTAGATCTACTTGCTAGTACCTTAGACCTCAAATCTACTAGATCTGCTTGCTAGTACCTCAGACCTCAGATCTACTAGATATGTCCGATGGTATCTCAGATCTGCCTGTTGGTGCCTCAGATCTACTAGATCCATCCGGCAGTACCTTAGATCTGCCTGTTGGTACCTCAGATCTGCTAGATCTATCTACTAGTACCTTTGATCTACTAGATCTATCTACAGGTACCTCATATCTGCACTATATCTATACGTTGGTACCTTAGATCTGCTAGATCCTGCCTGTTGGTACCTCAGATCTAGCAGATCTATCCGTTGGTACCTCATATTTGCACTAGATCTGTCCACCAGTACCTCAAATCTGCTAGATCTGTCTGTTGGTACCTCAGATCTGCACTAAATCTATCCACTAGTATTATAGATCTGTCTGTTGGTACCTCAAATCTGCACTAAATTTGGTTGTTGGTACCTCAAATCTGCTAGATCTATCAACCGGTACCTCAAATCTACTAGATTTGTCCGTTGGTACCTCAAATCTACTCCCCCAAAATTTGTCCTTCGATTTCTGGTTGCTGGGTTTTCTTCTCCTTGTTGCACTACTTGCACTTTCCTCCTTTGGACTTGATCTCTAGATGAAAGTCCTTCACCTTTGCTAAGATCCCCTTGAATCACAATCCTTCATGACTCAAGCATTTGAGCAAAAGTCCTTCTTTGCTCTTGTCCTTGATCCCGTCATAGTCGTTTGTGACTCAAGCACTTGAGCAAAAGACTTTTGCTATTCAAGTGGATGTCTTTCTCCTTCACCTAACCTTGCTTTTATAATCTTGAGTTATGATCAAATCAAACATAACCCTAATCTCCAAAGTGATTAACGGTTGAGATTAGATCTCACCTCACTTGAGATCAATGGCTAAGATTCATTTAATTCACTAATGCTAATAACCTTAGCATTTCATTAAATTAAACTCACTTTAATTATAAAAAGCAATTCGCTTTAATAATTCTTTTAGTTAAAGTAAATTACTAAGGTTGAAGGCTTTGGATGACTTCCACAGGGATAGACACTTAGACCTATGCGGAAGTACTTGTTAGATGCTACAAACATTAACACAACCAGATTACTTAGACCTCTCCCCCACAACCTCTTGGCCCCAAAATGGCCTTCTATACATAGTATTTCCTACAAATTGTCGATGGCACCATCATTGGACCTAACTATCTCTAGGCTCATTGGTCGTAGAGCCTGAGGATCCCCCTTGATGAAATGAGAGTTTTGCTCCCACTAATTGTCAGCTAAGACAAACCACCAAATTCCTCATGACAAGAGGGTATGTCATCTCTTCTCTCTCAAAGAAGTGGAAAATGAGGAGCACTTGATTTTTTTATGCCTCGTCTATTATGAGATCCAAGGGAGAGCTACCACTATTTGTATAGAGACTCTAGATGCTCTCTATCCACCTTCTTCCCTTAACCAAATGCTCATCCCTCTTCCTATGAGAAATTGTCACCTTTAGATGTAGAACTTTGCAGGAAACTCTTGGGACCAACCCTAAGGCTAACAAGTTGATCATCCCCTTCCTTCGGCCCATCCAAGGCGTCAAGGGTGCCAAACACCCTTTAGATATTGTCATTACACACAAACAAAAGCGAGTTAATGAGAAGCATTATTCCCAATGTTCTACTACCAAAGTACCACAATATCCTTACCATCATTCCAAGAGTTCTAGATCTGCTCTACCTGACATCAAGGAACATCAATTCCCTTTGCCCAGATCTCAGAACAAGTAGATAGGACTGCATTACCAACTTCCTTTCTACTTCCGTAGGATGGCCAGATTTGGATGCTAGGAGAAGCACCCTACCTCCTCCAACGATTGTCCACCCTATCCTCCTTGCCTAAGCATTCTGCTATGTATATTATTAGATCAGATACTGGTCCTATCAGAGTAGTGGATGATGAAGCAATCAGTGGCTCTACTTTCATTTTGAGCATTGATATATACATGTGACAACACCGATCTTCTGTGTTGGTTTCCAACTTTGGCCTTCACTTTCCTTAAATGAAATTTGTACATATACTTGGATCTTATAGTTACTTTGTACATTTGTCAATTTGTACATCCTAGTGTTTAGTTACATTTTAAGTCCCTAGAGTTCTTTTTACCCTAGTTCTTTTATATTATGTTCGATGTAATTTCAAGACCCGTTGACCTACTTTGGTCATTTATGGGCATTGATATAATTCCTTTGGGTTTACCATGTTAAATCCCTTTATGATATACAAGATCATGTTAAATTTAGAGCTACTATTAAGTTCTTTTCAATTTACTAGACAATAATAGCATAAGCAGGATCACTGAGAGAAACACAATCACAAGATACTCAGCATTTTATCCTGGGAAACCCTCATGGGGGAGAAAACCCAGCAAAAACTTCCTTAATATAGATTGCCAATACAATGCCAAGATAAAAGACAAAACCACCAAGAACAACCAAGACTAAGCATGCGCCTCTCTCTCCTTCTTCTGGCAACTGCAGTTATCTCCAAAACTTGAGCACTAGATGAGTGACTAAGTGAGTGATAGAATGAGGCATCATCCTCTCTTATTTAAACTAGCTGATAGACACTAGGGTTGTGTCTTTTCACCAAGTAGGGCCGACTTCTTCAACTAGTGGTTAAAACCACTTTAATTATCCCTAGGGGCCAACTTCTTAATTAGCACCATATAAACATGGTTTGACCAATCCACAAAAGGGGATTTGGTCACACATAAGTCTCGACATGATCAATCCACAAAAGGGGATTGATCTATACAATAATAACTCAATTATATTTAGAATATTCTTCGCAGTTACAATATTTCAACACTCCCCGTTAACAAGAAGGGTATTCTACAATACAACATCGTCAAGAGAGGGAGAGGGCAACAACATTATCAGCATCTGGAACACTGACTGGCACAACTATAAATCATCGAAAGTTTTTCTCATCATCAATAACATCATCGTTCACAACATGGAGCTAGAATAGTATCTTCATCATTATTCACAGCATGGACCTGGAATAGCACCATCATCATCTCTCACAGCAAGGAGTTGGAGTAGCATCACCATCAATAGGATGAAGCTGAAACATCAACATCAATTAGTATAACAACAACATCACCAACCTGAGGCTGGTACACCATCATCAACGGCAGCATGAGGCTGAAACAACATCATCGGCACGAAGCTGATACAACAACAATATCAGCATGAGGCTAATACAACAACATCATCAGCATGAAGCTAAGTCAACAACATCATCAGCATGAAGCTGAGTCAACAACATCATCAGCACAAAAAGATGAGATAAGAACAACATCAACACGAGGTTGAGACAACAACATCATCAACACAAAGTTGAGTTAACAACATCAGCACAAAGCTAAGATAACAACATCATTAACAACAGCACAATGCTGGAACAACAACATCATCAACAGCACGAGGTTGGAACAACAACATCATCAACAGCATGAGGTTGGAGCAACAACATCATCAGCACGAGGTTGAGATAACATCATCATCATCATATAGCAACAAAATGAGGCAGGTGTAACAACAACATTTTATGGTACTCTTACAGTCCCTCGGGATCTGCCCAGGAATCATAAGATTCCTTAAGATATAAAATCCTAACGGAGCTACAACGTGGTACTCTAACAGACTGTCCGTACCGAACCTTCGAGATTTGTCCAGGAATCATAAAGATTCCCTAGGATTATAAAATCCTAACATAGTAATGCAGGAGAATCATAAGCAGCCAGCCAAGCAACGTAAAAGCGGGAGACAGCTGGAAAAGCACCAATGCACATTTTGAAATGTTTGAAGATTAATGAATGGACATTAATGTAATAGCTAAGGGAAGCGTACTTACATTTATGACTAGATGTTGTAAACAAATCTTGAGCATTGCTCTCATCTGTAGAAATGTAGAGGCATTTATGCATAATGAATGTAAAGTAGGTAGATATGAATGTTAGATTAGACAGTTTAGAAGTATAGGAGGGAAAACGGATATAAACACCCTCACCCTTGTATCATAGTAACTTTTGGATGATCATTCGGAATTCATAAGTTGTAGAGCTGTAACAGAGAGTTGTAGAGAAGAACCCATGTACAGGAGCACTTGAGTTAATATATGAAGCTTTGACTCAATTTTCATGGTGTTAGGATGCTTATTGTTTACATTTGTTGAATGGTATGTTTACAGTTGATTTGTTTCCTTGTTATGCATTTGTTTCAATGTTGTGTTATGTGCGATTTCATGTTGAATGTATGAAGTCTGAGAGAGGAGAAGAATGAGTTTCAATTGTTTCTCTTCCTGAGAATTCCTGCAAGGAGTGCAGCGAAAGTCCGCAAGGTGTGCGTTGATGAGGGTCTGAGTTTTATCTCAGAAAGCTCAGGAGAGATACCGTTGTTTTCATACCAGCTGAAGTGCAGGTGAAGCACAGAGCCGTGCAAGGTGTGCGCAGGCCAATTAAAGCCTTGGATTTTATAAATCCAGAAGGAAGGTTGAAGGACCACTGTTGCAAAGAGTGCACAGGGTCGAAGACTCAAATAACCAGAGGTTATTTGAAAGTCTGCCGCAAGGAGTGCGAGCAGGGATCCTTTTGGGAAGCTTGAGTTTACAAGTGAAAGCTCGAGAAGGATAACACCTTTGAAGTGCTCAAAAGGAGACGGAGATCGAAATCATCTCATAGAAGTTAAGTTCAGGAGGGAGAACACCGAGTCGTTTGGACAGAAGTCATTGAGGAGTGCATCTGGTGGTCAGAATTCTCCATGAAAGAACTAGCGAAATCGCGAGGACCGTAGGATCCAAAGGAGCTGTAAGGTGGTTAGGAATTCGATGAATCCACCACCCTGATATCAAGAATCAACGTGGACTGTTGATCGAGGTCAGTTTGAGCCGTCATATCATTTCGGCGATTCGGGATTCGCAAGATTGGAGTGCAGGCCAAAATCCTGGTTCACTCAAATTCCCGGATCACAAAAGGGATTATCAGGTGTGGAATTTCGGAATTTTAGTAATTCGGGGTTTGGCATACCGGAAATTCCGATGACAAGGAACCGGGACCCTTTGCATTGAAAATCCCAAAGTCGCGAAACGCGACGTGCCTTTGGTGTGGGATTTCCACTGTTCGGACTTCCGGAGTTCGGGAAGTAGAGGAGGCAGTGACTTTGGAATCAAGAGTTTCAAACTCCCGATTCGCAAAATCTCGAAGAGGGAAAGGAAAAATTCCCGAAAAAGTCGAGGGACAATAGTCGTTGGGCACCAATCGGGTTTTGGGGTTTCGAGACTCAAGAGATAGAGTTGCATGGTCAACGCAACTCCCGAAATCGCAAAGAGAGAAACGTCGAAAAGGTGGGTCCCAAGTCTCAGTCAGAGGGTACGTGCGACGGAAGTAAAAGGAGGGGTCAAGCTTAGGCGAAAATCCCGAAAGGCCATCGATCTCGCATTCCATGGGACGTTGAGCCCATTTCAATATTCCGGCATTTCGGAGTTCGGGGAATCATAAGGGAAGAGGAACGAGTGTAGCCTGTTTGCTCAAAGTCCCGAAAGCTGAAACTAGTGGGTGACAGGTGGCATGTGTTCGTCACATTGAAGGAGTCAACCTTCGCTATCAATTGGCATTTCGGCATTTGCCAAGAGCTGTGGAAATACATCGGGACTCTCCAACTCCAAAAACCCGAAGTCCTTTGTGGCTTAAACAAAGGGTTTAATTAACACTTGGCGTGGTTTTAGTGAAGATCCTGAGCAGATCTCGGCCCAAGGGCAGGGGGTCTGCGCCACATAGCTACCACTACTGACCACGGTTGGCATATGCATGCATAGGTACTCTGACAGACCGTCCTTACCAGACCTTCGAGATCTGTCCAAGGATGATCAGTCCCTTAGGATATAAAATCCTAACTGAGCTACCCGTTGTTGGTCAGGATACCATAGTATCATCAGCATCACTCCCCATTTCGAGGGAGGTCCTTTCAAACTATACCAAGCTTGTCTCGAAAGTATTCAAACTTTACTCGAGACAAAGGCTTGGTCAACACATCTGCAGCCTGCTCATTTGTGCCAACATATTGGAGCTTTTACAGCTCCCCTCTACATCATATCACGAATGTAGTGACATCGTATTTCTATGTGCTTCGACTTATCATGGAACACAGGGTCCTCCGTCATCTTTATGCAACTCTGGTTATCACATAGAATCACAGTCGCTTTCATCTCCAGATCAAATAGACATGTCAACAACTTCCGAAGCCATATGGCTTCACAACTCGCGGAACATGCTGCAATCTATTTCGTTTCTGCCATGCTCAGAGCAATACTGGATTTAGTCTGGCGTTAGCCTAGTTATCACATAGAATCACAATGGCTTTCATCTACATATCAAATAGACCTGTCAACAACTTCCGAAGCCATATGGATTCACAACTCGCAGAACATGCTGCAATGTATTCCGCTTTTGTCGTGCTGAGAGCAATATTGGATTGCTTCCTACTCTTCCATGAAGTCATGGCTGACCCCAAACTGAAACAATATCTTGAAGTGCTCTTTCTGTCAAAAACACTTCCAGTCCAATCTAAATCAGTATAACCAATCAGTCTGAAGTCATGATCTCCATTGTAACAGAGACCAAAGTCCAACATACCCTTAAGGTATCTCATCACATGTTTTGCAGCAACAAGATAAACATGTATGGGCTTTACCAAATACTGACTCAAGGTGTTCACAGAAAAACATATATCTGGCTTGGTATTCGCCAGATACATCAACGATCCAATGATCTGTCTGTACAGCGTAGCATCAACCAATTTTGACGAAGTATCAACCAGGAGCTTCAACTTTGTTTCCATTGGTGTATTCATGGCTTTACATTCCAATATATCAAACCTCTTCAGTATTTCAACTGCATACTTCCCTTGGTTAAGGAAGATCTTCTCTGGGCTTTGCCAAACTTCAAGACCTAAGAAATAATGCATCAGGGCCTAGGTCTTTCATCTCAAATTCTGCATCGAGCTTCTTCTTACAATATGTGATGAGCCTTTCTTCTCCAGTTAAGAATAAGTCATCCACATACAGCAGCAATATCACTGGCTCATCATTCACAATCTTGAAGTAAAGATTGGGATTAGCTTTACTCTTGGTAAAGCCCAAGCTCGTCGGAAAACTATCAATCCTGCCATACCAAGCTCTTGGAGATTCTTCAACTTCTAGACATGAGTCTTCTTATCCTGTACTTCGAAACCAAATTTTCACATCCCATTGTACCAACCTAGTACACTTGCTCAGCTTCAACTTAATATGCATAATCATGTGCTAGCTTTATGTGCTTTCTGCAAAGCACTATTTGTCTCACTGACTGAGAGTTTACTCTCTCTACAACTGTTCCTCTGGGACTAGGACTATTCACCTGCAGCTTCTCTAAAGCTGAGAATCACTGTAATTGTTGAACTCTGAGAGTAGTTCCTCTACTTTATCACGGCAACAACTTCATCTGAAACTGAGAGTGGCTCAGTAACTGACACTGAAAATAGCTCTTCTTCTTTCATGGAGGTAAATCTATCTGCTATTGTAGTCATGTCTCCATGGCCCGACTAATGTACTGCACCAACTGCCACTCAATTTTAAATAAGGGTATTGCTCCCCCTGCATCTCATACTGTATATGAATCATGGTTGTTTCTAGTTGTCTTCAAATACTGGAACTATTTTTTTTATTACTGGAGTTAGTGTCTCGTCATAGTCTTCTCCCTCTTGCTGAGAGAATCCTCTGGACACAAATCAGGCTTTGTACATCTTTATACTTTTATCTACAACATGCTTGATCTATTAGATCAATTTTGGAAATCACCAACGACTTCTTTTCTCGTCTTACAGGAAAATCCATATCCCAGTCCTTCTGACTGGCGTCCTTCTCTGTTACCGAAACAAAGGAATCCTCCCAGGAGATTTCATGTCTCCTTGAAGCTACGATCTAGTCTTCTCAACTCATGGCATCTATCTCCCAGTCCTAGAAAATGTCTCTTCATCTGATCCTTTATGAGATCAGGCTTACTCTAAGTCTACAAAAGTCTCTGCAAGATATACTTGGTGTTGAATACCAAGTCTAAATATGAAAAGTTGAGTCAGACTTCAAACAAACTCTGCTTCCTGTCAAGGTGGCTTCATTATCCTTTGAACAAGCCTACTCTAAGTTTTTGTTCTAATGTTCAATCATCTTTGGAGCCTTCTACTCCTTACAATCAATCTCCATATGAGATACTCTGGATCTCAAAAAATAGCTTCTTCTTCATCTTATTTGTACATGAATGTATATGGTCATGTACATAGTGTGCGTCATGTCTCGTCTAATATGTTGCCTTCTGCAACCTTCACTATAGCTTCCTCAGGGTTATCACATGTGACCTGAAACAAGGTCAACAAAACAGCAAGCAAGAATAATACTCTTTTGATAATAATAATAAAATGAGATCGATATAATAAAACAATAAAATGAGATCAACACTCTTCTAGTGTTGTGATCAAAACATTCCTCCATGGTAACCTGGAATCAACACAATAAGTTTCTCCTAGAGGAGATGTTTGTTGTATCTGGTAAGCATTTATCTCAATATGCTCACATGCTACCAAGTATAATACTTTTCAAAGACTGCTACCTCAACTATAGTGTTTACTTGTAATGAGGTAGTTATCAAACTTGTCATGTGCAACTTTGAATTTTTAATCAATCAAACCCGGAACCTGGAGTCTTGTCCTCAAGAATGAGTGTGTTGCTTTTCTTCCAAGTCTCCTTCACTCAAGATGACAAGTGCTTTCTTCAACATGTCCTTTGTACTAAGACAATATGTTATCTTGACAGAAATCTAAGTTAGAGAATAAACTCTAATCTCAATCTAATACCTTGACTTTAATTTTTGACCAAGGGTTAGTAAGATGGTCATAACTTCAACATACAACCTAGATGTTCAAAATAATGTCATGACAGATGGATGTATGTCAATACAATCAAACCTGGGGTGCATTACTCCTCTAAATGTGTTGGATCTGAGATCCTTCTAGATCTATGATTGTCAAAAGATCCTTTCTCCTGCAAGTACCCTTTTAGAATAATAATGCATTTTAAACATATGTAAGTACATACCTCTGACAGTTTTTTGCTAGGGTAAGGTGCACTAGGACAATAAAACAACAATCCCAACACTTCACAAAGACTTTCACTACAACTAGTACTGCAGCTTCTGTTGGCACTACAACTGGTGTTGTAACTGGCATGCAAGAACTGGCACTACAACTACAACCGATACTGCAACTGTAACATCAACTTAGGGTTTTATGAGGAAACCCTAATTTTTCAACTTTCAAATTTTCGAATTCTGATCTGGGGACTAGGTGCGTTGAGCTAAGGCGAGTAGGCTGGAGCAGTCTAATTTCAAAAAATCCAAATTTTACCACTTGAAACTGAGCCTGCGCAAATCTGGACTGGTACTTCTGGTACTGGTTCTAGTTTCCTAGTTTTCTGGTACCAATCAAAACTAGGGTTTCACTTTTTGGAGGCTCTGGCCACTAAAAAGGTGCGCTCAAGTTGCCAATGAGTTTGCTAGGCTAGGGCACACTTCCCTAGATGGTTTTTAGTCAGAAATTCTCTTCCATGACATTTTTGGTTACCCAATGAAAGGTGCTCTACTCCGTTTAGCTCTGATACCATGTTAAATTCTGCTATTAAGTTCTTTTCAATTTACTAGACAATAATAGCATAAGCAGGATCACTAAGAGAAACACAATCACAAGGTACACAGAAGTACTTGAACTTCGTCCTGGCAAGCGATCTGGTGAAGACATCTGCAACTTGCTCGTGTGTAGAAAGGTACTGCACATGTACTGCTTTCCTTTGCACCATATCTCTGATATAATGGTATTTAATCTCAATGTGTTTCGATTTATCGTGAAACACAGGATTCTCGAAGAGCTTCATGCAGCTCTAGTTATCGCAATGGATAATGGTGGAATCCATCTCATGTCCAAATAAGTCTGTAAGGAGCTTACGAAGCCACACTGCTTCGCGGACTGCCACAATGCAATGAACTCTGCTTCTACGGTATTCAAAGCCACAAAAGTTTGTCTCCTGCTGCACCAAGAAACCATGGCAGATCCCAAAGTAAAACAACAACCAGAGGTACTCTTTCAGTCCATTGTGGTCCCTGCCCAATCTACATCGGCATATCCCTGTAAATCATGTCATAACCAACTACTTGCCAGGACAAAGTTCGAGTACTTCCATGAGAGACTTGGCCTAGTGGAGAATGCCTCCCTAGCTGAGAGGGAGTGTTGTTGATTGCAGCTTCATGAGACATCCTCCAGATCGTTCTCCTCTGGACTAAGTTGAGACATCTGTGAGAGAGCCCATGTGATGGGTGTGTCATACTCCTCTGGACTGAGTTGAGATGACATGTGGTCTCCTATCGTGCTCCTCTGGATTGAGTTGAGACGACTTAAGATGGTCTCATGTTAGACTCCTATGGACTTAGTTGAGCCGACTTGAGATGGTTCTCCAGATGGTACTCCTATGGACTTAGTTGAGTTAATCGGTTGAGAGTGACATCCCTATAGGCTATGGGTGAGCACAGGTGGACGTGTCCCTAGTGGCTGAGCACTAGAGGATGTGTGGATCCCTTGCTATATTGTCTAAGAGTAAGATTTGTTGTAACCCTAATTTGTATTGTGAAGGGTACAAGTCGGCCCCACCATGTAAAAGATAATTAATATTCTGTAAAGATTAATTATATTATTCAGTTGAGCAAGTCGGCCCTATTATGCCAATAGACACATCCTTTTTATGTGCTAGGTCTTGTATAAATAGGAGGATATCCCCATTGTGGATCTCACTCACATGCACTTCATTGTAACATCTCTCAAGCTAAAGTTGTACGGCTGAAGTGCGCACTTTTCTTAGGCACAAGTTTCTAGGTCAAGGAGCACCCTCTTGTGTGCTCTAGGGTTCATGGTGTGGGGGATCTTCTCTTATTTATACAAGACCTAGCACATCAAAAGGATGCATCTATTGGCACAATAGGGCCGACTTGCTCAACTAAATAATATAATTAATCTTTACACAATATTAATTATCTTTTACATGGTGGGGTCAACTTGTACACTTCACAATACAAATTAGGGTTACAACAAATCTTACTCTCGGACAATATAGCAAGGGATCCACACATCCTCTAGTACTCAGCCACTAGGGACACGTCCACTTGTGCTCACCCACAGCCTACAGGGACGTCACTCTCAACCGATTAACTCAACTAAGTCCATAGGAGTACCATCTGGAGAACCATCTCAAGTCGACTGAACTAAGTCCATAGGAGTCTAACACGAGACCATCTCAAGTCGTCTCAACTCAGTCCAGAGGAGCACGACAGGAGACCACACATCATCTCAACTCAATCCAGAGGAGAATGATACACCCATCACATGGGCTCTCTCACAAATGTCTCAACTCAGTCCAGAGGAGAACGATCTGGAAGATGTCTCATGAAGTTGCAATCAACAACACAAGCAATATATTTAGGTCACTTGGATTACACCTCCTAATGGTCTTGTCCCTAAGATGGCTTTCTGTTCCGATCACTTTTTGTCATATTTTCTACATACATGACACTGAGTTGGAGAATCACCTCATCTTCATATGTCCTTTCCAATCTTTATTGACATCCAAATGGCTCCCTCATTACATTTTTTCCTTATCTAGATCAAAGATGTTTAGTTCTCTTTGTAAAGAGGATTCTTGGGTATAGATCGCAATCCCTGTGACATCCTTCCCAGCTAAAGCCTTCCAAGAGGGTAACCTCTTTCTTCTCTTTTGTCCAATCTATTGAAAAATCTCAATCTCCAGCACCTAAATAAATTACTAACTTGTGTTTTTCCTTGCTGATAAATAAATTACAGCACACAAAATAAAATATATTGGCTAGAAAAAAAAATTTAAAAAGGCGAAAACAAAAAACTGGAAACCAAACTTCACACATGCACACAAAAATTTTGCCCTTCAAATCAGATTTTCATTAATAAAGACTCCAAGCTTACAAGGGCTCCCTTACTAAGAAAATGGCCCACTGAGGAAAAATACAAGTTACAGCAAACTTGGCAACTCAGACCCTAAAGAAACCCTATGTTGATCTATCCTTGGACAGCCCTATACGATCTGTATGTGCCCTGTCCAACCTGTATTGCGCGTACATACGTGCTCTGTCGAGCCTGTGCTGCGCGTACATACACACCCAGTCAGTTTAGCCTGCGTGTAGACCCACGCTCTTGTAGTCTTGCCTGCACATACATACCTGCCCTTGTAGTCTTGCCTACGCTTACTTACACGCCATGTACAACCTTTACGACACGTAAACACACACCCAGTACTACCTGTACGGCGCATACAACTTCCTATTGTGCACCCTGCTACTATACGGCCACTCTGCCTGACCTGCAACCTACTATTGGATTACCCAAAAATTTGTCCTTCGATTTTTGGTTGTTGGGTTTTCTCTTCTTGCAGCACTACTTGCACTTTCCTCCTTTGCACTTGATCTCTAGATGAAAGTCCTTCCCCCTTGATGAGATCCCCTTGAGTCATAGTCCTTCGTGACTCAAGCACTTGAGCAAAAGTCCTTCTTTGTCCCCAAGTAGATTGATCTAGCTTCTCCTTCACCTAGCCTTGCTTTTATAATCTTGAGTTATGATCGAATCAAACATAACCCTAATCTCCAAAGTGATTAATGGTTGAGATTAGATCTCACCTCACTTGAGATCAATGGCTAAAATTCATTTAATTCACTAATGCTAATAACCTTGGCATTTCATCAAATTAAACTCACTTTAATTATAAAAAGCACTTTACTTTAATAATTCCTTTAATTAAAATAAAGGATTAAGATTCAAGGCTTTGGATGACTTCAACATGTTTAGACACTTAGACCTGTGCAGAAGTACCTGTCCAATGCTAAAAACATCAACATGATCAACTCAAGGCAACAAGCGTCAGACAAAGGTTCAACCTTCTTAGGATATCAGATTAATGAGACACTGAATCCCTTCCCAACCGCCACCTCCACCCGATGAGTCAACCTACTTTCACAAGATTTTTAAGGAGCTCCCATTCAAGACCTTGAGATGAACTTCAACAAATGGACAGACTCTTTAGCACCATCAAGCAACCAATCCTGCATTCAAAGGTTCTTTGCCCTAACCTTGATTGTTAGTGTTAGAAATAGAGAGGTAAAGCAGAAAAACACTGTCTTTTTGAAACTGTTAGTGAACACAGTAAAGATCTGAAATAATTCTAGACTTAGATCAAATGATTGCTAGAATTCTATTCTGATCGTGAGCAGAAGTTAGATAAATTCTTTCTAAACAGAGTACAGATCTTAGCAGTAGTTTTATTCAGATCTAAACATACTGATCTAGGTAAAGAACAAAACAGTTCTAAACAAGAAGATTAGATCTAGACAGTGGAAAATAGATCTTGATAACAAATACAAACAAATCTTAAATCATGATAAATTGCAACAGTAATAAATGGGATAAGTCAATTACCTTGAAGTCTGATATAGATCAGATCTTGAAGTCTTACCTCTGTTCACTGAAGGAGATCATCACACACACAAGAGATGTAAAGCCACTGAAAATATATGCTCAGAAAAATTCAGGATCATAGATCTACCATATAGGTTCGATCTCTTGCCAAGAGATGAGTAGACTTTCTTGCCACCAAGAGAAAAAAAAACACATAGACACCACACAAAATTCTATGATTTAAACCCTCATACACACATAAAATCCAAGGACCCAAACCCTCACACAAACATAAGATCCAAGGACCAAAACCCTCACACAAGCATAAGATCCAAGGACCAAAACCCTCACACAAGACCAGGGTTACAGGCAACTTAGAAAGAGGCCGCGACTCAATGAGTAAGGTTCAAATCAGAGTTGAGAGAGTCACGGCTCAAAGAGAAAAGGGGTCGGATCTAAGCTAGACAGGTCACGGCTCAACAGGTCTGCACTAGGAGTGAAAACGGCACCTTCAAAAACCTTGCAACAGCATACAAGGTATAACTCAGCTCAGCAACCCTTGACCTAGAGCATCAGCAAGGGAGGACCTTCATGACACGAACAACACATGGACCTGTCAACAAGAATAACCAAGGCTGAAACTGAACTGTTGCAGGAGGGCCGCAACTTCAAGGAGGAAATCTGCTCACTTAGAAAGATCACATCAATATCACATAAAGATAGAGGGTAGGACTCTATTTATACTTTTAGGTTAGTTTAGGTTAATAGAAATAATAATTAAAATAACAATTAAAAATAACATGTTATAATTAAAAACATTTAATTAATATTTTTACAATAGCCCCTAAAGCAAAAACAAAAACCCCAAATAAATACAAACAAGGGTGAAGAGGGTTTGGCAAGGGTGATAGGGTGGGTATACTTGTCCATTCATTCTCAAAGTGACCTTTTTAATTTTATCATCGTTGCATATGGGATACATCCCTCATGTGGTCATGCCCACCTTCAAAGAGGGACATATACCAACAAGCACCTGATCAAAGACCAAGTGGCCCTAGAATATCTCTGGGGTCTTATCCACCAAGGTACAAGACCAAGGATCAACCCATGCCCCAGGCATGGGTACTCTGGAACATTTCCAGGGGCCCTAGACATATCTAGGGACTTTAACTACTTGGTCTCAAACCAAGAACCCCAGTCATATACTGGGGGCCCTCTCAGGGGTCTTTATTGCTTGGTCCTAGACCAAGAACCCCACTCATCTACTGGGGGCCCTTACAAGGGTCTTTTGCCATGGCATTGACTGTTTGGTCCCGGACCAAGAACCCCAGGGGTGCACTGGGGGCCCTAGATCTCAGCTAGGGTCTTTGCCATCCTCCCGGAGAATGGCTCTTGCAGCTGCTTTAAATTCAACACTCTCTCTCAGCAAGAGAGGCATTCTCAACTACACCAAGCTTGTCACAAAAGTATACAAACTTTATCAGGGACAGTGGCTTGGTAAAAATATATGTCGTTTGTTCTGCCGTCGGAACATACTGAATGCTGAGAACGTTCTTCTAAACCATGTCCTAGACATAGTGATATCTCATCTCAATGTGTTTCGATCTATCGTGAAGCACTGGATTCTCGGTGAGCTTTATACAACTTTGATTGTCACAGTGAATGATTGTGGGTTCAAGCTTTGAACTGAACAAGTCTGAAAGTAGCTTCCTAAGCCACACTGCTTCTTTGCTGGCAGCACTTGCAGCAATGTATTCTGCTTCTGCAATGCTTTGGGCTATGGAGCCATGTTTCCTGCTGGACCAAGAAATCATTGCCGAACCCAAACTAAAGCAATATCCGAAAGTGCTCTTCTGATCCACTGTACTGCCTATCCAATCTGAATCTGTAAAACCATGGAGCATTACACCTCCACTGGAGGTGTATTTGAGACCATAAGCTATAGTTCCCCGAACATATCTCAGAATATGCTTCATAGCAACCATATGTATATGCTTCGGTTCACACATGAACTGACTGAGAGCATTTACCGCATAACAAATGTCCGGTCTCGTATGTACAAGATACATCAAAGACCCAATGATCTGTCGATATAAGGTGGGGTCTTCTGGATCTGAACCTGTGACCTGATCTTGTAGTTTCTCTAGATTAGAGATCATTGGAGTAGTCATGGACTTGCAGTCCAACATGTCAAATCTGCGGAGAACATCAACTGCATATTTACCTTGTGAGAGAAAGATCTCACCTGATTTCTGCCATACCTCCAAACCTAAGAAATAATGCATGAGCCCCAAGTCTTTCATTTCAAACTCTGCAGAAAGCTCCCTCTTAGTCTGAGCTATCAAGTTTTCCTCTCCAGTGAGGAACAGATCATCCACGTATAAGACTAGGATAACTGGATGATTTTGAAC
>ML815354.1:198994-222927 GCA_009831015.1 Picea engelmannii
GGCCCCTCAACCCCAACTTTGCTAGGGGTATGTCTCTCTTTCCATGATTGAGCACCAGTGTTTTCAACACATTTCTAGGACACCCCTTTGAAGATGCATCCCTTTTGATGTGATCATAAAACCCATTGTTCTATATGGCTCAGATTTGGGGGCCCAATTTAGGGCATCTTGATTAGGCATGTGGGGAGAGAATTTAGACTATGATACTCCAACGTACAATCCACAACAAATGCATCATCCCCCGAAATATTGTCTTCGAGCATATTTCTTACTGCTGCCAACTACAAACCCTTGGAGACTCCATCTCAAGTCAAGGGAGATCCATATTTATCTCTTTGTCCTTCTAATAAATATACCTCTTTGGACCATACTTGTCAAAGGCAATGTTGGTACTTTGAGGCTAGCTCATTCTCTCATCTTTCATTTTCTCCATGCACTGACTCCCTCTTTATAGACACTCCCTCAATGATCCCGGAACCTTTTTCCCTCGAAGGAGTTAAAAAAATCAATTAGAGAGGACATCTATCAATTGAACATTCAAATCACTTGGGTTTCTCGCCTGTAGTCTCTCAACATGTTGGCCTTTTATGTTGAGTAGTTATTGTAGATTGTTGACAATCTCATTGTTCACCCTAACTACATATAACAAAACTAGTCAGGGTCAATTGAGAGCAATCTTATCAATGCCAGAAGATTTAAACCAAAACAACCAGTTCTAATTGACTTTTCCCCTTAATGGGTGCAAAGTTCAAACCAATTGTATGGGCCAGTTCGAGCACAAACCAGTACAACCAAACAATTCAAAAACTTAAAAATAATGAAACAAAACAAAACATCTTTAAAAGACATCCTTTTTTTTGGACGAGCATTGGCTGCTAAATATTTGTGGGTCTTCTTGACCGGTGACAGTCTTTGGAGGCGCATTCTGGTTGACAAGTATATAGCTCCCAATTCAATTATGGATTGGATCTGTAGACATTAGAAGTCTACCCATAATGCCTCAAATCAGTGGCGGACCATCGCACTTGCATTCCCTATTATAGGTCAATTCCTGGCTTGGAAGATTGGCTCAAGCTCTCAAGTGCGGGTCGGGATAGCTGCCATCGTCAGTTGTGGTGATAGTATCTTTCTACCTAACGGTCTTGTAACTTACCTCCAGGAGATTGGTCGTTGCACGCTCAACCGAATTGGTGATTCTGCTAGTTCAACCATATGGAGCCAAGGCTGGCTCTCAGTAGAAGTGTTGGCAATGGATGCCCATTGGCACCAGTTCTAGACCCAATTCATGTCAGAGCTGAGAAAGGCTCATGTACACTTAACGGATGCAGAGGATGAGTTGGTTTGGTATTTCAATCAGTCGGGGGGGCTTTACTCGACAAAACTTGGTTACCAGGCTTTTTTGAATGAGAGTGACAATGTCTCTCAATGGTGGTATAAGAAATTATGGAAGCTTAAGGGCCCACTGAAAGGTATTATATTCTTCTGGTTAGTTCTTAAAGAACGTGTGCTGACCTGGGACAGAATGCAGCTGAGGAGCAAGCAGGGGTCGAGCTTATGCTATTTATGAAAATGCTTTAATGAATCTAACTCACATTTATTCCTGGAATGCTCATATACTCGCCAGCTTTGGTTGGAGATTGAGTACCAGCTAGGGCTGGAACATTTATGGTACAAATTTTCTTTGACAGCCTGTTTTTGTGAGTTTTTTATCTGTCCTCTGCTGAAGGAGATTAGAATCCTTCCAATATTGGTTGCATGGGGTATCTGGCTGGCCCGGAATGCTTGTATCTTTGAAGACAAATATCTTTCAGGTCTCACAACAAGCTCTGGCCTTACTGTCATGCAATAAGGCTTCCCCGAAATTGAAAAAACCTCGAGAGGTTGGCGCTGTGGAAATAAAAAAAAATTGGCATGGGGGTATTTTGATGGTGCCTGTCAAGGCCCGGATTGATCCTATGGTCTGGGATTCGTTCTTTACCTTTCAGAAAATCATTTTGTTACTGGCAAGGCAAATCTGGGTTCAGGTACGAACAATCAAAGGGAGCTCAAAGCACTGTATGCACTTCTCAAGTGTGCAGTGGACAGGAATGTGTATGAGCTCCAGGTCTTTGGTGATTCTAAATTGACTATCGATTGGATGGAGGAAACTCAGCTTGAAAATCTGGATCTTTTGCAACTTGGTCAACGGTTGAGATCTATCTCTGCTATCTTTCGTCAGCTCAGTTTTATGCATGTTCTTAGGGAACTTAATACATCTGCGGACTCACTGTCTAAAGATGCTTTACTTCTGGCTGAAAATCAATTGGTTCCGGAAGAGTTCTCTGATGGAGAGTTGATCTCCAAAAGGGATTGTGTTTTTAATGAACTGTAACCCTTCTGTATCTTTTATACAGGCTGACTGTTTTTTCATTGTTCAGTTTGGAGCATAGGCTCAAGTCTATGGAATGTAGTAGGTTGATGAAAGTCTATGTTTTGTTCTTTTTTGGCAAAGGAGTCTGATAGACTTTATGGCTAGTTTTTTAGATCATCATGAGCATGCACAATAGCTGCTTTATTTTGTAAGTGCTACAGTGCCTAAGGATCGTACCTTCTTTTTCTCTGGAATCAAAGTTATGTTTTTTTTTCTGGGAAAACAAAAAGTTAAAATCAATTTCAGTAAAACCATGCGTGGTGTCCATGCAAAACTTTACAATTACTAAACTAAAATCTTAAGATGGCAATATGTGACCATCGTTCTTTTAAAATCTGAAATTGCTCTCTTACCTTAAGTGCAAGAAGTCCTAGCACAAATGCAGCTTCTTTTTCAACCTCGTGTTCATATGCTATAGGTCCTTCCCCCTCCGCAACTAGAGGTGCCTCAAGGTGTTGCACTAGAGCTTCCACAGCTCCTTCCTCGACCAGAATATCAATATTCTCGTCTGTAAAAAAAATAAGAAGAAAGAACAACAGTTAGCAGTCGTTCTGTTAAGATCCGAATTTGGTGTCACACTGCATCCAGCCAGTTAAGATTTCCATCCAGCAGACCTTGCAGACAAGCTATATTGTGCCATATTCTAAAAGTAACCTATGATAGAACTGGGAGTGGTATTGTGACGTAATAGTCACACAGTGCACAGTTGTAAATAAACAATCAAGGCTCAGATATGAAATAATATGGTGAATTCTGGAATATGAAGACTCATGCGCCATGGCCCATGAAATAATAGGGTGGAGTGTGAAGAGTCATTCCCAGTAAAACGCCAAGCATAGGCTCATAAAAAGTTATCCAATTTCACTATTCTTCCCTTCTTATCTTGTCTACTCTGCTTATTGGTTTGAATCCGCAGTCTTTTTTTCTATTAACCTGCAACTTTTTTCTATTAACCTGCAATCGTCTTTAACCATCCTAATTAAATATCATATACCAAGAATATCCTAATTTGACTGATCTAGCTCATTACACTGCATCCAACAAAATTTTGGAGCTAATATTCGCCATTTGACTAATTTTTCAAGAACTTTTCAAAAACAATTTCCCGGTTCAAAACATAGTAGCAAGCTTTGAATACAATTCAGATAGGAAAATTACATAATGAAAAAATCCAGTACAGCTCCAATACATCTCTTACATACAAAATATGCATTTTGTTCTAAATTTTAGAACAATTTCAGCCTCAGGAAAGCCCAATAAATAAATAAATAACAAAAAAATCTTTCCTCAAAAGTTTGGAAACTTTGTTTATATTTATAAGTGTCTTTAGGATTTTTTTTATATTTTTGAGGATTTTTGGCTGTTTTTTTGTTTTTGTTATGGGTGGACAGGTATCAAAAAAATGAGTTACATTATCAATGACAATCAAAAGTCAGTGGAACATATCCTATCCGTGATGTACAGAAAATTTGCTGAATTTCATAATACGACCGAATTTCTGTACAACAGAGGCCTATACAGCCAAATCTTGCTACTATGGTTCAAAATGAACATTCGCCAATAATTCTACAGTCTCCAACTTAACTATAAAATATATAAAATCATATCAATTTAAGAAAAAGTTACAATTAGTTTTGGCCAAATCTTTGTAATTAACATTTTGAATATTAGAGGCCTGCCAGGGTTTCTACAGTTGCAATAAAATATGATTCGTTGAAATTTTATCCGTCTTTGATCCTGCTAAGCTTTGCTTTAAGCATAATTTCGGGGCAATGTTGTTCGAATTAACTTGAGAACTTCATTTAAGAACCCAAATTTGACATGCATTTTAAGTTCCTGGCAACATTCTTAAAACATATTGCACAGAAGACATTATTACTCTGATTATAAATCTGCAATAACAAAACAGAATCAACCCTAACTTGGCAATCCGCAGGCCAGGTCTTGATCAGCTAGTCTGAGCTCGGGCCAGTAGAGGTAAAATCTCCATCAGTCTCCGCGGGAATTGAACAAGTAGCCAATCACAACAAGACGAGAACGTAGATTCACATCAACAATTATTTATGCATGTGAAGGCCAATTCCACTGGGCCGTTCAACATATTCAGCCAGATAAGAATGCGATGCCATATAACATGATTTAACATACTAAAATGCCGAAATCCGTCACAATTTGCTGCACTTTATCTTCTTCCACCTAAATCAACCCTGAGAATGAATTTTATTTATTTATTTATTAACTTGCCTCGTTTCGCCAAATCTGCGAGGGCGTGCAGTGAGCTCTAGTAAAATAACACTATTAAACATACTAAAATTCCGAAAGCTATCACAATTTGCTGCAATTTGTCTTATTCCTTATAATCAGCCCTAACTAAATGCAACTTAGACTGAATTTTCTTTCTTTATTTATGTACTTACCTCGTTTGGCTAAATCGGCGAGCGCGTGTAGTGAACGCTTGGCAGCCGCGCGATCGGCCTCGCGCCATGAGAAATGTTTCGCGAGAATTTGAAGGTGGACACGTAGGCCGCAGACTGAAGGGCTAACGTCGTGCTCCTCCTCCTCGTCCTCCTCTGGCAGTGGCGCTGCTGGAGATGACGAGGCCTCCGACTGCTTTCTCTTGTGGCCTTTCTTCTCGTGTCTGCAGTATGGGCTTCTTTGCTCCATGTGACCGCGGCCTTCACTGCCTGCCTCTTCCCAGCTCCTCCTCTTCTGCTGCTGATGCTGCTTCTTCGGAAATCGAACCCGAGACCTTTGAGCGGCTCAACATAAAGACGCCCGTTATGTCCCTCGTTGAGTGAACGCACAGTGGCCGCTTCCGTCGTCGATCTGAATTTTGAAAAATAGATAAATAATAAATAAAATGTATATGTTGTATACGTATATATATCACTTTCGAGGGGAATAATATTTTGGAGCTTTTTGACTTGGCAATATGTCGAAATGTAAAGGCGGGATGGATTTGAAGTCATCCCGCGTTGAAAATTTGTCTAGTGTATTCCTTTTTAGTGATAATGTTGTTTTCCTTTTTAGTGATAATGTTTTCCATGTATGTAAAGTGTCTCACTGGACCCCAATTTTTTTATATAAAGTAGTGATAGTGTACCTTATGCTTCTTTGGATCCTTTCCATCTTGCTAGTGAATATCTTCTTGTACTTTTTTTTTATTAATAAAAAAGGCTTAAAGCATTAAAAAAAGTGCAACCGTGTGACGCAGGAAATCGAAGAATGGCATGCATTGGGGTTTCGACCTAGATATGCTCCCTCCAAGCTTTCATTCGTGAATACCATTGCACCCCCTACGCTCCCTTCTCTCAAAGGACAAATGCATAATTATGGAGTCCGCTTGATGAGTTAGTAATTAATTAAGAAGCACTTATGGGATGAAAGTCCAATGCGATGAATTATTATATATTAATAGCAAAAACAACAATGGTGCAGAGAAAAATTGCAGAAAACCCTTCATAGAAATAAGAACTATAATATTAAAGAAGTTGTCAAAAAAAATTAGTGTTTACACAGGTTGCAAACTTAAATTTGGTTATCTTCGTCTAAACCACAAATAAAGTCTTGTACTTGTGGAGCTAACTTATCTAATAAAAGCAAATCCAATGATGAGAGAGGCAATGACATTGTAATGACATTGGTAGGCCAATCTATGCAACACTGTGGAACTCCTTCTTGGGATCTCATTCCTCCTCAATCATGGAATCATGTAAGATTTTGACATTGGCAGTGCCCCTTCCTATAATCATTATCTTGAAAAGTGTTTCCTTGCTTGTCGATGGACATCAACTTGACATTATGGTGTTGACATTGAAGAACACATTTACATTGACGTGGATAGGATCTTGGAGCAACTTTTATAAACATTCTTGTGTTAACATCATTGAGTTCTTAGTTGGCATCAACTTACGTGCCTTCCTAAGTTGGTCGTTGACAACATCAACAAACATTCATGTGTCAATGTCAACATGACGCTTCAAGATGACACTAACTTGTATGTCTTCCCCTGCTTGTCATTGATGAGTCTTTCATTGATCTATTGTTGAGCATTTTCTTAACCCTTCTTGGACCAAACCTTTTGCCTTATATGACCTAGCCATTTTCACCAGGTTAATTCAACAAATGGTTGCCAATTGATCAAGATTCCTTCTAGTATTTTGAAGAACATCGATGTTTCATCAATAGAGAGGTTGAGGGCATTGATTAGGATTCTAGGTTGAGAAGAAATTTATATGCTTATCATTGCTTTAATGAGTTTTTGCCTCGGCTCTAGGATTTAGAATCCCCCTTTTCAAGGAGAAGCTTACATCTACCAATGTGCTTGTAATTTTTGTGTTTTGGAGTTTGATTGTACTATGGACACAAAGTATGTTCTTCATTATGGGCAATGGTATATGGAATGTGTTTGCTTATGCATGAAACCCAAATTCCCTTCCTTTGGTCCATATGTAGACACTTTAAAATCAGTGCCAATGTGGTAAGGCTTCATAACTTGCCTTTGTAGCAATTAGCCTTAACTCTCTAATTTGTTTGGAAATGTTATGGGGAAGTTATATTTCTATTCCCTTGGGACTTCTCACAACCCATGATAAGTTATGTGTCAAAGTGGATTTTGCAAATGGACTACATGAAGAAATCTACATTGAGGTGGCTAATAAGGTTTATAAGCAAAAACTGGATTATAAACAAATTTCCTTGTATGCAAATTACATTTGCTTATGGGCCAAATAGTGTACGGGGAAGAAAAGCATAAAGCAAAATAATAATGAAGACAAAAGATAAATCCCCAGCGATGAAGCCTTCATAGAGGGTGATGCTTAATGTTGGTTCCTTGGTGTAATGTCCTGGTTTGACCCTCTTGTATATTGTGTAATTAAGTATGTTTTTAAATGTTTTCCATGTGGATATTTTATTACGATGTTTTAATTAGCACCATGAAGAGGAAATGACATGGTGGCTATAACATCTTGAATGCATGTAAATATTTTATTTTTACAAAGTTAATAAAAAATACTAAGACTGATTGAGGCAGGAGCGCTTAAAGGGGCTATGATACCACGAGTGGAAAAAGGTAAGGGGCTTTACAAGAATGTTATATGCCTAGTTACCTAAGTCTCCTACCCACCTTGCCATTCATTTAATATTTTCCTTTTTATGGTGTTAAGGTGAACCTAGCCTATGGTTTATAAGAAGTATGAGAAAGTGAATGTAACTTTTCCTAAATTATGCAATCATCTCCTATATTCTTGGAAACATGTTCCCTACATTCATGGAGACTTGCTCCTTTCCTTCTTGGAACCTAATTCAAATTGTGATAAAGACATGTGGCATTGTTTTCCTTAGATTATTGATTCATTCATTCGTGGGAAATAATTCGAATGGGAGAGGGAGGAGAGTTATTGAGAAAGAAGATTGAACTATGGATGGCCAAGAACTAAGATTTCCCTACTGGAGCTTAGTATATATCAATCTAGACCTTTCTATGCACATGTCGAAGAGCACTAGAGGGAGAATTTTTCTGAGGGACTGCAAAGCAAAGAAAGAAGATCACCTTATGTTGTATGTGTGGGTTTGTGGGTGCCAGATAGTTGATCTATCAATAATAAACTTAGCAATGGAAACAATGAGATATCTATTGGATCCTAAGGACATCGGTCTTGGCCTTTCTATGCACATATTGAAGAGCATTGGAGCGGGATTACTTATAGGGGAATGTTGAGCAAAGAAAGAAGATCTTCGTGTGTTATATGTGTAGGTATTATGGGTGCTAGAGAGTGGCTTTGTCTTTAGAAATCCTTATAGTAAGATACTTGGTTGAGAAACTCTCTTCCCCGAGATAAAGAATTGACTTGAGTTGTTATTGTAATACCTCTTCAACCTAGTGGTATTATAGCCTAGCTATGGGGTGACCTACTGCAAAAAGATCAAGTGTAATAGAGCCTAAGGTTGGGTGGAAAAATAGCTCTACCTCATTCAGTTGGCCAGTCTACAACATTCAATGGATAAGACTTTCATCTTTGTTCTAAAATTCTAACGTATATGTATATGGTTTGTTTGCGGGATTTACATGGAGGATGTAGACATCAATAAGTGTTTTATCTTTGAGTTTTGGAACTTTTCTATGTATTTTCTATGTGATCAAGAAGTACTCTTGGTTAAAAGAATGATCTTGATATCCTTCTAAACTCCCCCTGTGATTTAAGGGTCATGCATTGTTAAAGAATCACATTTAAAGATTTTGTGTACTTATTAGGTGTATCAAGGAATGCTCTTTGGTGTTTACTATTCATGCACTAGATTGTATGGTCTGCATTTTAACTACATTTGTTATGGAATAGTTAACATGGTTCTTGAGATCAACAAATGATTTAAATTATTGGTTTCACACAATACAAAACATTTCAATACTCTGAAAAATCAAACATCGAATATTATTATCTAAGCATGCCTATCAATATTGGCTACTCCATTGATATGCACCTTGATGCATGTGTGCTCGTCTGTATTGGTTGAAATAAAATGTATGCTTGCAAAGTGTTTGTAGAAAGGTGTCAATGGTTGAAATAAAATGTATGTCTGCAAAGTGTTTGTAGAAAGGTGTCAATGGTTGAAATAAAATGAATGTTTGCATATAGTTGTTGTGGGAATCTTTTGGGCATGTAAAATAGAGTGTTGAGTGTTTTGGGTTGGATGCTTGAGTTGATTTGATATAAAGACAAATTGTATATCCTTGTTGGTTATTTTTCCTTGGGTGAATCTATTTAGGTGGCAAATGTCTTGCAAGAAGTAAATTGCAGCCCTCTTGGGCATAAACACCATCCTAATATGTTTATGAAACAAATTGATTTTGGTATTGTGCATATAATAGCCTTTGTACATAGTTCTTATTTTGAAATATTATGAAGGTAAAACAAAGGTATAAATCATATTTTCAGCTATTGTGGGAATGATATTTGAGATTACACTGTCACGATTAATGGATAGAATGAGTTGTGTCACCATATCTCTCCTAAATGGATATTATGATTGGAGTACTATCATTGATAGTTAAGAAATTACAGTTTTAATAATTGGTCGAGCATCTCTAAATTATTATAGTTTGCAACGAAGATTGCAATATGGGAATGCATTTGTGATATTTGTGTGGTTGTAGATAACATTTATGGAATGTGTAAGAATTATGTATATCTAGGAATTCATTTGACACTAACGGTCTAGTACTTGAATATTTGGTTCAGTTATGATTGGATAATGCAAGGGAGGATTGGTTATGAATCCAGAAGGTTGATTCATGTTAATCTACTATTGAATCTCAGTGCATAATTTTAAAGAGCTTGGAAGTCACTTTTATAAACATGACATATGATTCAACACATGTTGGGAATCAAACCAAGCTGACATTTTGTTGTTTATATAATTGTTGTGAGAAATCTTACCCTGTGGATAGCCTAAGCTCCCCTTTGGACCAAGACTCCTATCTTTGGTCCAAAGACATAAGAGAATAAGTGATGATTACTTTCCCTATAGATCTAACTGAATCAATCAAGCAAGAGAGAGAAGAAGAATGTAGTGCACCTTATTGTGATGTTCGTCCTCACTGCTCCAATCCCGACGCTTGGTCTCCAAGCTCCTCAATGCAACTGAAATCCTGCAAAGACTAGAAAAGGGACTCTTCCTCCCACTCTAGATGATTATATAAAGCAGATTTATCTATGAAGACCGAAACGACAATAGACACGTAAATGTAGAAAACATGAACTAGAAGGGAATAGGCCAAGTTGATATTAATTGGAAAGCCAAAAGAGGCATTTACAAAGCATGATTGACGATGCAACACTTCTCCAAGCTCTCCTTGTCCAACCCTTCCATGAATCTTGACATCAAAATGTCGATGCTTCTCCCATAATCAAAGGTTTGATACTTGAATTGTTCCCCCTTTCACCTTGGAAATACCTTCAATATATAGGCTTGAGAGGCAAAACCACCATGTGAAATTGAAGGAAATGGTTGAGGATATGGCTCCTTAAGTTAGGATTTGTATCCTAAGATGAAGCCATAGCATAGGAGTCGAGCACAACCAATCTCATCCCAAGAGAGTTAGCCCTTAGGAAAAAGAGGAGGATCCCATGATTCCCTCTAACCAAAATTGGTGCTCCCCCTTAGTCAGAGACATAGTGTCAATTGCCAAAAGTGGCACTCCCTTAACATGGAAAGGGGAGCATCGATGCTCCCTATACATGGGCAAGGGGGCACCACCCTTCATAAAATGCCCAAAATTAGTCGATTTTTCCAAGAAAAGGTGTGTTTTGACCTTGAAATGATGGGTTTCTTCCTCCAATATGACTTAGGGGTCATGGAAAATGTCTTTCATGGTGTCAAGGGGTTGTGACACTCAGCAAAGTGAATGCGACACTAGGTAAGGTGCATACGACACTTGCAACAATGCATGTGACACATAACAAGGTGCATACGTCACTTTGAGACACTTAGGGTGTGAAACTCAAGTGTGACATTTTGATGTGTAATAGATGCCCCCTAAAGTGTGAGGTCATAAGAGAAACTGATGGCCAAAACACTTTACAAATTCTTCAATGCAAGGGTGTTGGAGTAGGAGAACCTAGCAGAAGCTGCAAAATATCATTAGTCAGTATACAAATATGTTCCATTTCTGAGGCAGGCATACCTATGCTTGGAATACGAGATGACTCAAAGCATGGTCGTCAACCAATACACTATGGATCCATGAGAATATTGACTAGGGATATGGCCACCAAAGATACAATGTGGATCCATACCTCCATGACATGAATTGATCGCAGCCACGAAAAATACACATTCGAGCTACGAGATGACTAAACATAGTCAGGGATCAATCCAATGTGGATCTATGTGACAGTATATATATCAATAATATTTCCAACACAATGATTGTACTGAAATATTTTACATGCTAAAATGATGTCCATCTCAACCTGGGTAAAGCACATAACATAGTGATCTCCCAACCCAGTGTCTTCGTCCTGATCCCGGTGTGGTATGAATATAGCCACGTGAATAGATGATTTGATGTTGAACATGGTAGAAACCACTTGATTACTGGTCATTGAGGTAAACCGTTAACAAGTGTGAGAGAAATCACCAATGATTAAAATGACTCCCAAGGTACCTTTAGTACATTCTAGCAAATGTGAATAAATGAGTTAAGGTCAAACATTCGTGGAATCATCTGATCAGAGGTTAATGATGTAAACCTATTGTCAGAAGCGAGGAGCCCTGCCATTGAGGCATGTTGGTCCTAAGTTACTAACCGGTTTATAAGTCCAATTCTAGGATAATGTGTTGAATTTGACAAGAACAAACTCATCGAAGGAGGGCCTTGATGTATCCCCCATCATCGACACGAAACTGAGACATGAAAGTGATGTGAGATAGTGAATCGAATGAGTATGGACTGACCCAGGAAACATAAATTGGTAATACTACAGATGGATGGTTTGAAGTGAAACTCCCCTTGAACATTATGAATAACGACAACTGACTTGGCAACATTGACTTGAAGAGTACCAAGAACATAATGTGATTGAAAATAAGAGCACTCTTTGACTGGAACGAAAAAGTATGACGACGCATAGAATTGGTATGACTGAGAGACAAGTAGAATACCCAATTGTAAGATGAGATGCAAACATGTGCCATGTTCAAGGGCGACAATAACTGCCATAACAAATTCCAAAAAACTTGACCCACTTCCTTCAATTTCCCCCCCATCCAGATAGATGAGTACCTCTTTCTTTTTTAACGAGCTTAAGGAGGATAACAGATGCTCGGTATAGCTCATCCTTTGGATGAGTCCCTCGACATATGTTTAATGAACCTGAAGAAAGAGGGATTCGGTCCTGTATGGGTCCTAGAGATTGGACTCACATAGGTCCTTCGATGCATAGTTTTACGAGCCCAAAGAAGGTAAATTCGGTGGTTTTTCACGTTTAGAGAGTCTGAAAAGAACTTAAAGACGACTCCATGGATGAATTTTTCATAAATTTAGTCTCACAAGCCCGAAAAAAGTGTAAGACAATACAAGGGAGAACTCTTCTAATCATGCTTGACCAGAGTATTCATTTTTCGTAATTAGTCTCGTGAGGTCGAAAAAGAGATAAACTACCACTTGAAAGATGCCCTTTCAAACCTTTTAACGAGTGTGAAAGGGTGCAATATCACTCAATAATCTTTTCATGTTTAAGGATTATGAAAAGAGCTTAAAGGAGACTCCAAAGAGTTCCTTTTTTCGTATAGATTTTACAATTCCGAAAAAGAGATAAAAGTGTGCTTGGTAACCTATTCTCGTGTATTCACGAGCACGAGAAAGAATAAAGACTGAGCTCGAAACTTCCCAACGTAATGTCCAAAGGTTTCGATTGGGACCCATGGATAAGGTACTTTTCCCCCAGTTGCATGATGGAAGCCAGTGGCTTTGCTTTAGCATGCTATCTAGAGGTCAGAGATCTGCCCCCCCCACACCAAGCTTCATTTCATCCACCAACTCTTCTCCTAATGCCAATTTCTATACCAAATAGACTCTTGGTTCCTAATTGGAAAATATTCACTAGAGGAAGAAAGAGAATCAACTGACATAAGCAGATGAAATGAAGGTTAAGTTACAAGATATAGTGAAAGACTCGACTCGATATTTACGAGATCTGGTGAAAGACTCGACTCAACGAGAGAGGCAGTTGTTTCATTTTTTAATGAGCTTGACACAGGAAAAGAACTTTTCTCATGACCTATGGGTTCGATTCCCAGATCGTTGTTTCATTTTTTAATGTGCTTGTCGTAGAGAAGCAAACTATGCTCGCAAGGTAGGTTTCATTTTTACACAAGCTTGAAACTAGAAACTATGCTTAAGGCCCTCTGTTCCATTTTTTAACAAGCTTGACACAGAAATGGGAACTTTGCTCGAACCTGGTTTCATTTTTTAATGAGCTTGAAATCAACAAATAAACTATGCTTAAATACCTCTACTTGATCATGGCTTCCAAGAGGACAATGCTCTGGAAGGAATACATGTCAAGGGACAATCCTCAATCATGGCTTCCAAGAGATCTTCGCTAGATGGTGTTAGGGACCTAACCCCTCACGTAGGTAGAATAATATATTCCGATGTAATAAATGTCAATATTAATAAGGCCTAGCAATAAGGAAGAATAAGCCCAATGTAAGAATACCTAATAGAAGCTTCCACTTCTAGAAGGATCTTCCTCTAGATGGTTCTTTTGATAGACATATTTAGTATAAATAAGAGTCGAGGGTATGAGAATTTTTGTCTTGGATATTATTGTAATAGAGCTCTGCTCTATTGGAGGTTGCCTCCTCGAAGAGGCAAGTGAACATTGCTCTCAGTAATCAAAGTGCTTTTTCTGGTGTTATTCTGGTATCATTTTGGTATTATTGTGGTGTTGTTCTGGTTATATTGTTGTTCATCTGTCATTTCTAGCTATTTATTTATGTTCTGCATACTTTTTTATATCTGGAATATTACAAGTGCTATCAGAGCACCTTCCTCGACATAAAATTGTGGGTTAATTTTTTTTTTTTAAGTGTAGAGATGTATTCCGGCGTCTTTAACCTACAGAGATCTATCGTTACGGTATAAACCCGCAGTCGGGGATTCATACACGCAGGAAATACAAGAGGTACTTAAGCGCACATATGTTGGCCACCCTTGTAACCCCTGTTGGTACCTCTTCGAGTGGTAGCGCATCAAACATCCCCTGTATACGGATCGAACTAGATATCTTGAAGCCCTCCATAGATAAACTGATCGGTCGCCTGACTGCTATAGTGCCACCCAGAGCAGTACTCGAGAAGATAGTCTCTAGTACCTAGGTAGTTGGGTAGTATGACTAAGGGCGTGGTCTAACTTCCTTAGTTGGTGCCCTAAGATATTGGGCTAAGTACTATTGTTGGACCCTGCATGTATATCAGAGAGCTATAGCATAGGGCAAACCCTTATTTGTAGAACCCTTGAATACCTAACCCTTGGGAAGGAAACAAAAATAGAACAGACAAGATCTATTGTCACACAACTGTGTCTCCTGCATTCGAGTTGCGAAATTACTACACATTCTTGTTAAACATTTGGGCATTTCATCACTGCAGTATTCTTCAGATTGGAGTATAAATATTGGCACCATTATTTGATACCTATTCCGTTGGATTTCTCTCTTCGCCCTTATCGCAGTCATACCTATCATTTTTCAACAATTTTTTTTGTGGACCCAACCCCCTTCCAACACCCTTATTTGGGATTTACCCCATTGGATTCAACTTGTCACCCTGATCGTTGTAATACACTTCACCCATAACCCATTTTTTGTGTGGTCCCACCCACCCCTTTTCGTGTTCCCTCGTCATCATGGCCCATACTTGTAGCCAAGACTTGGAAGTTCGCTTCAATACCTTGCACTCTAATTTCACAGAAACCCGACTAGAAGTGCAACAACTCAGTGCCAATATTGTCTCCATCAATCAAAAAATGCATTCCTCCATAGCTGCCTCTATCGCTGCCTCAATCGCGGAACTCAAACAAGACCTCAAACAAGACATGACTACCCAGCTTGAATCGGTCACTACGATGATCTGTGCCAAGCTGCATATACCTGCAGATCTTCCCTTATCTGACCCACCTTTGAATATCGAAGGTGAAACTTCCTCTCATTGCCATATTTTTCAGCCCCATCACTTTCAGCGTGACCTACACCTTCCGTGTGTGGATGTGACCAAATTTGATGGCTCGGATCCCACTGGCTGGGTAACTCAAATGAAACATTATTTCTCTTTCTATGGCATTACGAATGAGTTCGAAAAACTCCAGTATGGTGTTCTCCATCTAGATCAAGAACGTTGGCAATGGTGGCAATGGAGAAAAAATGCACGCCAAGGGTATGTGGCTCGAACACACTTTGTGGCAGAGATTTATGAACGCTTTGACACTAACACCAACCATTTAGGCCGTTTGACAAAGTTGAAACAATCTGGCACAGTGGAAGACTTTATAACTGCTTTTGAGCAATTGGCTTTTCGTACAAAGGGCATGTCTGAGGCTTTTTTCCGAGAATGTTTTATCAGTGGCCTCAAGGATGAGATTTGTGTCGATGTCCTCCTGGCTCGGCCTCGTAGTTGGGTGGAGGCTACTAAAAGAGCTAAGGAAGCACAACAAGTTGTCTCTTCTCAAAACCGAAAACCCCCCTTTATTCTTCGCACTAAACCAATAAATCCCACTCCTCCTTCTACTCCACTAAAGATCCAAAAATTGACCAGGGCTGTAATGGATGAACACCAACTCAAAGGCCTTTGTTATAATTGTGATGACAAATATTTTTCGGGACATAAGTGTCAGGAACAAAAAAAAATTATGGCCATCTCAGAGGATGTTGAAGCTCCCCTTATGTCTGTGTCACCCAAACCCACTGACATAACCCCTCCCTCAAACCCTCCTGAATTAGAACCGGTCATTTCCCTAAATGCTCTCACTGACTTCAATGCTCCCTAAACCCTCAAGCTAATTGGTTACATGAAGCATAGTAAGGTCATCATTATTGTTGATAGTGGAAGCACCCATAATTTTATTCATCGTCGCATTGCCCAAGAAATTAATTGCTATATCCGTGCAGTCAATAATTTCCAAATCATTATTGCCAATGGCGGGTCCATGAAATGTGGAGGGCGTTGTGAAAATGTGTGTCTCCAAATTGGTGACTACCACCTAAAATCTCATATGTTTGCTATCGACATGGGCGGTTGTGACATTGTGTTAGGTGCAGAATGGCTAAGGACTTTAGGTCTCATTCTCATGGATTTTAAGGAATTAACCATGCAATTCGACCAGGATCGCCAACAATATAAGTTCCAAGGCATCACCGCCAGTACCCCAGTGATCATTAGTTCCCATAGCATGGAAAAGCTGCTCAAAAAATGTCATTCTAGCGTTATTGCCCAACTCCATGCCATACAAGCAACTGAGACACCCTCTGTGCCGTAGGACCTCCAATCATCCTCTCTAAATATCAAGTGTTTTTTCCCACTCCCCAAGGACTCCCTCCTTCCCGTGGTGTTCATGATCATTCCATTCCCCTTGTCCTAGGAAGCCTTCCTCCCAATATTCATCCCTATCGTCACCCCTTTTCCCAAAAAAATGAAATTGAGAAAATGGTTCAAGAATTGCTCAACGCAAGTGTTATCCGCCCTAGTACGAGCCCCTACTCTTCTCCTGTGGTCATGGTCCTTAAGAAAGAAAGTTCTTTGCGCATGTGTCTTGACTTCCGCACCCTCAACAAACTCACCATTAAAAACAAATTTCCCATTCCTGTCATTGATGACCTCTTGGATGAATTGAGTGGCACTCATTTCTTTACTAAACTAGATCTTCATTCTAGCTACCACCAGATCCGTATGAAAGAAGCAGACATTCCTAAGACTGCCTTTAGAACTCATGAGGGCCACTATGAGTTTTTGGTCATGCCCTTTGGCTTGTGTAATGCTCCCTCCACTTTCCAAAGCCTCATGAATCATGTCTTCTGTCCTTTTCTCTATCATTTTGTCTTAGTTTTCTTTGATGATATCCTCATCTATAGAAAAACCTAGACAAACCATCTTGCTCATGTGGATCGAGTTGTCCATCTACTCTCTCAGCACCAACTTTTCCTGAAACAATCTAAATGTGCTTTTGACACCTCAAAAGTCGAGTAGTTTGGTCATCTTGTTGGCAAGGTCGACGTCAGGGTGGATCCTAAAAAGATTGAAGCAATGCAAGACTGGCCTCACCCAAAGACTCTCAAAATCTTGCGTGGATTTCTGGGCTTAACAGGTTATTATCGCAAGTTTGTTAAGAATTATGGAAAGATTGCAGCACCTCTCACTACACTCCTTAAAAATAATTCTTTCACTTGGAGTCTAGCAGTTGCTCAGGATTTTCAAACCTTGAAGATGACCATGTGCACCACTCCAGTCCTGGCCATTCCTGATTTCACAAAGACCTTTGTCCTGGAATGTGATTCTTAAGGGAAAGGAATTGGCGTTGTCCTTATGCAAGAGGGTCGACCCTTGGCCTTTACTAGCAAACAACTATCTGAGCGAAATTTGGGCAAATCAATCTATGAAAATGAAATGTTGGTTATTATGCATGTCGTTGATCTTTAGCGCCCTTATCTATTGGGGCAACGCTTCCAAATTAAGACACATCATCAAAGCCTCAAGTATTTTCTGGAACCACGCATTTCCTCCCCAGAGCAACAAAAATGGGTGACTAAGCTCTTTGGATATGATTATGAGATCATTAACAAGAAAGGCAAAGACAATGTGGTTGCAGATGCAATTTCCCGAAAATATGAAGATGAAGGGTCCCTTTTTCTCTCTCCTTCATTGTACCAGATTGGATCCAAGATGTTCGTCACGAATGGCTACATGATCCCAAAATTTTGCATCTGATACAACAATTGCAGTCCAATTCTCCAGTTTCCCCAGGGTACTCTTGGCTCCATGATGAGCTTCGATACAAAGGTTGTTTGTATCTAAGTAAATAGTCAAAACTTAAATCCACGGTACTTTCTGAGCTTCATGCTACACCCACAGCTGGGCACTCCGGGTTTACCAAAACCTATGACAGGGTCAACCGTTCTTTTTTCTGGGATGGTATGAAACAGGACGTTCATAATTTTGTGGTTGAATGTGATGTGTGTAATCGCCATAAGGGCGAAACAGTCAAATCTCCTGGCACACTACAACCGCTTCTGATTCCACCTGCTATTTGGTGGGATATCTCTATGGATTTTATTATAGGCTTACCTAAATCGGGAAATAAATCAATCATCATGGTGGTAGTTGATCGTCTTTCCAAGTATGCTCATTTATGTGCTCTTCAACACCCATTTAAAACATCCACTGTGGCTCAACTTTTCATGGATCAGGTCTTCAAGATTCATGGCATGCCACATTCTATTGTTTCTGATCATGACCCAACTTTCACCAGCAATTTTTGGTAACAACTGTTCAAGATACAAGGCACCCAATTACATCTTAGCGCAACTTATCATCCCCGGACTGATGGTCAAACTGAAGTTGTCAACAAGTGTTTGGAAACATATTTGAGGTGTTTTGCCTCAGAAAGGAAAAATCAGTGGGCTCGATGGTTACCACTAACTGAATGGTGGTACAACGCTTCATACCATATAGCTACCCGCATGACTCCTTTTGAAGCGGTATATGGACAAAATCCACCTTCAGTTCTCTCATATTTTCTAGGTGTCTCGAAGATCCAGGCGGTTGACCAAATGCTTACAGTTCAAGAGGCTATTCTTCATACCCTAAAAGAGAATTTGGTCATGGCCTAGAATCACATGAAGCAACAAGTAGATCAAGGTCGCTCGGAACGTCAATTTGCAGAAGGGGATCAGGTGTTTCTTCGACTATAACCCTACAAGCAAAATTCCCTCAAGGATAACCATTGTCAGAAACTGGCGCCCAAATTTTATGGTACTTATACTTTTCTCAAGCGTGTGGGACAGGTGGCCTATCAGTTAGCTTTGCCCAGTCATTCTAAGCTCCATCATGTTTTTAATGTTTTCTGCTTGAAGAAGGTGATTGGAACTAAGTGCCAAACTCAAACCAACCTTCCCGAGTTGGACGAAGAAGGATCCATTTGGCTACATCCACAAGCAGTTTTGGACCAACGCGAGCATCGTCTGTGTCAATGAACCATCACGGAAGTGTTAGTCTAGTGGAAAGATACAACTCTAGTAGATGCCACTGGGAACCAACTACCATTTTGTAGAAATTTCCACATCTAAAGCCTTGAGGACAAGGTTGTTTTTAAGGGGGAGGACATGTTAGGGACCTAACCCCTCACATAGGTAGAATAATATATTCTGATGTAATAAAGGTCAATATTAACAAGGCCTAGCAATAAGGAAGAATAAGTCCAATGTAAGAAGACCTAATAGAAGCTTCCACTTGTAGAAGGATCTTCCTCTAGATGTTTCTTTTGATAGACATATTTGGTATAAATAAGAGTCGAGGGTATGAGAACTTTTGTCTTGGATATTATTGTAATAGAGCTCTACTCTGCTGGAGGTTGCCCCCTCGAAGAGGCAAATGAACATTGCTCTCAGTAAGCAAAGTGCTCTTTATGTTGTTATTCTGGTATCATTTTGGTATTATTGTGGTGTTGTTCTTGTTATATTGTTGTCCATCTGCCATTTCTAGCTATTTATTTATATTCTGCATACTTTTTTGTGTCTGGAATATTATAGATGGAAAAACTACACTCTGGAAGGAATACATGTCGAGGGTCGCCATAGGTGTAGGGAGATCAGGCTATAATATCCCTATCGAAGAGATCACCATGTCAATTATCGGATCTAAATCAAAAGAAGGAAGAGATTCCTTCTCATGCGGAGTTGAATGCATGGGACAGGTTGCCACATAATTGACCTGCGGCGGAGAAGATGTCGCTGGCATCTAAGGATCGTTTAGGGAAGTCGGATGGTTGACCGTCAAATGAGGGTCAATTAATGAAAGTTTGTCTATGGTCACCATGTTTCCATTGTGAGGGAAACACATCGAACAAAAGACCGTGGACTCAATAGCCTTCATAGCATAAACATAGTCTCGCCTGAGGAGCAAATTAAAATACAAGGGGTCGTGGACTACCATTACATCAATGGTATGTATATGTATGTATACCTTCGTATACTTTACCAGTCAAATCATTGGGCGGAGGGGGGTCCCTTGTCCCATAAACAAGGGGATCTCATACACCAATTTGGTGTGGCTTGGCTGTGACCTTAAAAATAGATTATTATTATAATAAAGACAGTTTTCACTCCCAAATTAATAGGAAACTGAGGAAGGATCCCTAAAGGTTGAGTAACTCTTATTTTAAAAGCCAACATATTCTAAGTCACTGGCGCAATTGAAGGAGAACCTAAAGCTTGCCAAGCAATGGAGGACAAAATAATAACGGATGCACCTTCGTCGACAATAGTTTGAGGAGCGTCCCTACCACAAATGTGAACAATGATTTGGAAAGTTATATAGGAAGGGAGACGAGATTTCAGTAGTGCACCCCAATCTAAAAGAATGGCCTCATTACTTGGAGGGGGTTCTGTTAGAATGAGTGAAGTGCCCCCTAGTCCAGAAGAATCTATAGAAATGGGAAAGACCTGAGCGACATCCTCACTCTTCAAAGGAGGAGTGGGATCGACCAAGGGTGGTATTTGATCGACCACTTTAACTTCATTGTCCAAGGGGAGAGTGGGATCGATTGAAGTTGAAATCAGACCGATCACTTGATCAATCGACTCAACTGATGATCGAACTAGATGTATCACCTGATCAACCGATGATGGAAATGGATTGACTAGTTCATCAACTAATGGTGGGTTAGGAGAGGGTTTACGGTAAGAATATTTGAAGTTGTTGTTGGACATCAACAATATTTTCCAACGTGTATGAAGCTTCATCCATGCGAGGACAAAGGTAGGTGTGGTGCATCTCCTTACATAACAAGCAAGGAAATTTGACTTTACCCTTCTTACTTCCAACTTGATTATCACTAGTTGATTATTTGTCACCAACATGACCTGCAGCAGATGACGGCGTGGGTTGATGACCCCGAGACCACACTTCTACAACCTTGGGAATACTAGGGCAATCCTTAATAAGGTGGTCACCCTTACAAATCCTGCAAGGGAATTTGGGTTTGCGATGTGTATTTGTAGACTTGTCAACATTATCAACACTCCTAGCATGATGAACAATAGTTGGTTGATCGCTTCCAACATGTCATGTAGTGGTTGGAATTCCCCCCCCTAGCTTATTTTTCTTCTTCTTAATCTTCCTCTTCTTCTTCTTCTTATCTACCTGGTTACTAGTTGCAGAGCTTTCACTAGGCAAAGTGGAAGAATGGGAATAAGACCCTATAGGTGAAGAAGGCAGAGGATCGACATGAGGTTGATGGTCCTAGGGTGGAGTAGTTATAGATGAAGAACTATGAGAATTTATGTTTACCGGAGTGGAAAACAACCATACCGGTAACCCAATAGTGAGTCCGGGAAGAGTCAAAGTGGCGATATAAGGAGGACCAACGTGTCCTATAGAAGGAGAAACAAATGGTAACCTAGGAAAAGGGGTCCCTTCGGTGGTAATTCCAGGAACTGACACCATATACACAAACTCAACCCTAAGGGATTCTAGGGAAAAACAAACAACACACGTTAAAAATTATAGGAAGCAAACCAAACAATCAAACCTTTTCACAGTGAAGTGCTAGTTGGTGATGAAATCTAGCATTGCAGGATCAAAGTGAGAAGGGGTTTGGATAGAGCAGGTGGATCAGTTACATTGACGTCCTACTTAACGAAACTATGCCTTGGTGCAAGTTCCCTCGCAGTCTATTTGTGGGTTATCCTCCAAGGTGACCCAATGAGTTTCACCAACGTCTGACTCAGGTACAACAAAGACTCCCCTTCGCCGTCACCTTGTGTATGAATCCTAAAGATAAAGGCCACTAATTTTACCTACTCGCAATCAACCTCCGGGAGGGTAGAGTCGATAGTCGGGTATGAACGTATGGGTAACATATCAAGTCCGAAATTCTTCAAGAGAACTGAAGACAAGTGGATCGGTAAGACTCCAGAGGACCCCAGATGCATTCAGGATTCATGAAGCTCCGAGACCAAATGAAATCAATTGATTCTCAGGAAGAACCCCCAATATACGCTCATTCCTCTATGATTGGTTGATCCTTGGAGGGGTGATCTATATTTCTCTCCTACACACGACCTTGTGTTTAACCCCTATGTGATAGGGGGGTCCCAAATATGATTATATGAAAATTGGATTTTCTCTCCCTGTCGCAAGATTCTATGTTTGTTTATGGCTTTGGAAAGTTATTCTCAACACCTATTCCAAATCCCTACACCTAAGATAATGTAGGTTTGCATAATGCCTATAAAGAAACATTTCTTGATGGGTTTTAATTAGCGTTTTGATTATTAAGTTGTTGTTTACTCAAGGGTATGGAAGAAAACTGATGATGTTCTTGACTTAGACTCCAAAAGAGTGCAACAAAATGAGATGCAAATACTTATGTTCGATGAATTCTATCTACGGAAAGAAGAAGAGTCTTTTTCCATTCCCAAATGCATAAACCCATTGCAATTTACCACCCAAAACTTTGAATGCAATCAATTTCTGTTCATTTGATTATAAATGCAATGAACCTAAATCAAATGCAAGTTATTTCTAATTCCTTACTTTCAATGCAAGAATCTGATGCACATACAAAGGAATACAAAGTAAAAAAATCGAACAAGAAATGCACTCAAAACAATGACAAGACCCAAATAACACAAACAATGAAGAAGAGGAATAGGAAATCACTCAACAATCCTTAAAGATGAACATCAAGAAAGAAGTATTCAAGTTAGGTTGTGGTAAGCAAAAGAATCTCAATCATTCCAAAGAGTGAGATGTTCTAAAGAAGATTGAACAAAAACTCGGGACCAAACAAACCTTTGCAGACTCTTCCAATCAATCAGATAATGGAAAGATCACGAGTCAAAGACCAAACTAGTGAAAAGTGAGGTAAACCAATCTCGCAATGTAGAAGAGGTTTGCAAGTTCAACAAAGGTGAAAATGAGTGCTAAACATGAAATACTCAATCCAAACCCCTCAATATCAGACTGAGAAAGAGCAAGCAGAAGGAGGAAAAAAGGCCAAAACAGGGGGATTGGTGCATCTATTCTCAAGCAAACAAAGCGCTAGTTAGGGGAATGGTGCTTCGTAGGGGGATCTTGGGGGGGGCGCTAGTTTTAATGGTGCCCTTTGGAAGGCTTATGGGGAGCACCAGTGGGGTAAGTGGCGCCCTGGTGTGAACTACGGGGGAGTGCTACCCTTGTGAAAGGTTCAAAAACTTGCTCAAAAACTCAAAAAACTCAAACAATGACTCTGTGATCTCTTCAGTGAAGAAGAGATAAGGGGAAGTAGATCATAATCAAGAAGCAAACAAGATCTAAAGGTAGGCAAAGGCTTCAGACGATCCAAGGAAAGACTATTCAAAGTCCTTCCCTAGTGAAGTCGCTAATTTCTATTGTGATATATCTTACCCTGCGGACAGGCTAAGCTCCCTTTTGGACCAAGACTCCTATCTTTGGTCCAAAGACAGAAGAGAACAAGTGGTTATTACTTTCCCTATAGATCTAACTGAATCAATCAAGCAAGAGAGAGAAGAAGAATGTAGTGGACATTATTGTGATGTTCATCCTCATTGCTCTCCTCGTCCAACCCTTGCATGAATTTTGACATCAAAATGTTGATGCTTCTCCCATAATCAAAGGTTTGTTACCTGAATTGTTCCCCCTTTCACCTTGGAAATACCTTCAATATATAGGCTTGAGAGGCATAACCACCATGAGAAAATGAAGGAAATGTTTGAGGATATGGATCCTTAAGTTGGGATTTAGA
>ML815354.1:224921-270700 GCA_009831015.1 Picea engelmannii
ACTACTTCTCTAGCTACCTTACAACTGGGCTGGTATGCACTGGGAAATGAGGTCTTGATCTAACTTCAGTCAGTAAGTTGTAGTAAAGGTGAGTAGGGGGGAGAACTTGAGGACAGTGAAAAGGTCTGTTATGGACATCCGGTCTTCCAGCAGCCCAAGCAGGAAAAACTCATAAGACAATATCCTCTTGGCTCAGAGTTTTAGGAAACTGAATGAAATTATCACTGAACTGAAATCAAACATACATCACAATTCAATGACAACAACCCGACTGGATCATCCATGCCCGAGTCATTCAGTGTTGGAGGGAAAAGACAACACAAGAAACTGATTAAAACTGGTCGTGATGTCACTGTGATCAAACCTACATCACAAAGGCATAACTACCCTCGATTGGATCATCCATGCCCGAGTGTTATAACACAAATGTTATAGAGATATGAAAGGAAACTGACTTACATTAAACAAGAATTCTCAAATACAAATACATAACCATAAGAACTAGAGCTTCATTAAAACTTTACAATGCGGGAGCCTAGCTCAACCATTGACCTTAACAAAATATCAAAACTGAGTATTTATACTCAAAACAACTTGCCACCACCAGGAGTGTGATCTGGCCACTACAATCAAAGCTTTACGTCTGCATCTTCTTTTGTCAAGTTGCACTTGCATTCCTCTGTCAGACGCAAGATCAGATCAGTATGGGCTTTGCAAAAAAATCCATTGACAGGGGAACTTTGGGCTGCCAGTCTGCCTCCACGACCAAAATTTTCATGCCTTCCATTTATGGGGTGAAACGAGGTTTCAACCACTTCCCCCATTTCCATTAACTACTTTCGTTGGGATCGGGAAAAGTACTGACACCCATGAATGTTCCAGGCGAGCTCACGACTCCTTCGAGTCAATTCTGGCACCTCGAGGCCACATAGATCCTTCTCTGTGACCAACTCGGGCACTTTGATATTTTGCACAACTCCTTTTCATCGCCACACGCGACCTTGGGCCATGACCTCGTGCTTATCCCATATGAAATTTTGGGATTTCGCATTTCAGTAGTTTTCACTCTCCTTGATTCCAAATATCCCGATGCTCGAAATCACGAAACAACCCATCTAGATCAATGATCGAATTTGCCTTGAATATGATGGCCTTGATCATCTCCTCGAACAACCTTAGCCGCCCACTACTTAATGGGCACCTACCCTTCTTTATGGCCCTGCTTCCATACGACCCCAGGCTGTGATCGTGAGCCTAATTCCCAAGCGCTTCAGAATTTCGCGTTTCGCGAACTCGCGTCGTGCTTCATACTAAAACCTCTGAGTCATGAAATCGCGATCTCTTGGATCAGGTGACACACACCCCTTTGTATTGGATGGCTCAGATGAATATCGACATTTCGGGGCTTCAGACCTGCAACATGTCTCGTTTCAGCCTGCCCGAAATGACTTTCTCCGCGGTTCGGATGTGGTGCCACGCGTCCTTCTAAAATTGATAGCCCAAATCATTTTGTGACTTCACGTTTCGCGAGTCCTCATGACTCTACCCTTTGGCTGCTCCATTCCATGAGTCAGCGAAATGTTGATCCTGCGCCACATGTCCTTCCCGGTAGCAACGACTAGGATTGACCTCGCGATTTCAGACCTCTCTCTGACGCTAAACTTCGTGTAACTCTATGATTCCGATCGCATGATGGTCATCGATTCGATCTGCATGATGGATCTCCATCCTTGAAAGCTGATCTTGATCACTCGCTTGATTTGAGTCCACATCAGATTGCTCCAAGTGTTGCGCTTTGTGCTTATGGCTGTGATCTCTGTAAACAACTACTTGGTTGACTGATTGAGGGCTCAGGAAAGAAAAAGGATTAGTGACAGAGGTAAAGAGAGAAGTGATCGACCTTAGAGAAAATATAAAGGCTTAGGGACGATACTTCTTAGGCAAGCCGACAAGAAAAAACAGGTAGATCAAACAGATGAAGGTAAACAGAAGAAAAACTACAAGCCGATAGGAAAAACTTATGATTGGGTCTGCAAAAGGAGGAGAGATAGGAAAAATAACAGACTTAGGTAAAACCACAAACTCATAAGACTCTGGCAATTTTGTGTGATAACATTTGGCTCCACAGGGGATGGCATTCTTTCTGCGAGTTGCCAAGAACATGTAGCTCTAGTGCCTTTGCTTTGGGTTATGGACTCTCCTATTAAAAACAAAATAACATAAAACATGAACGGTATTTACAATGGTGGGACGTCGACTACGTCTTTAAACAAAATATTTTTTTAGGAAGTGCCCATTTACTGGGCCACCAAAAACTTCATCAACCTCCAAATTCTGCAACCTGTAAATATTGTTTTGAAATACCTCATAAATCTTGAAGGGGCCGATCCAAAGGGATTCAAATTTACCATGCTTTCCCTTGTCCTGTTTGGGCGCATCCCATTTGAGTACTAGATCTCCTAGCTGGAAATCCTCTTTTCTCACCTTTCTGTCAAAGGCTTTCTTGATCTTTTGTTGACTTTCATGCGCTTTGTCCAGTAGTTTCTTCCTAGCCTGTTGCACTTCTACCAGCTGATGTATTCTCCTGATCATGTCATCAGGCTCTTCCTGGCAGTCTTAGAAGAAATTTTCCACCATAAAGGTGAGATGAGAAGGAAAAAATGCTTCAGTTCCATATACAAGCTGGAAAGGAGAGACACCTAGAGACCTCTTTGTTGTCACTTTATCATCCCATAGAGAAAATTTGAGCTTTGAATCCCATGCTTTCTTGTTGTCCTCTAGAAGTCTTTTGATGATCTTTATTAGGTTTTGTTAGAGGACTCTGCTAAGCCATTGCCTTGGGGATAGTAGGGGGTAGAGTGAATCAATGCAATTCCAAACTGCTCACAAAAATTGATCAATGGTTCAACTTTGAAGGATGCAACATTATCAATGATGATTCTGTCCGGGAAACCAAACCTTGCTATGATATATTCAAGAAAACCGATGATTACTTTGTGAGAAGTGCTCCTTGTGGGGATAGCTTCTATCCATTTGGTGAAATAGTTTGTTGCAGTTAAGATCCACCTATGTTGACTACTTGAAGGAGGATGGATCTCCCTAATAAATTCTAGGCCCCACTGTTGAAAGGGTCCTGAAGCTACTACAAGCTTCAATGGCAGAGACTTGAGTTGTTGCTTCCCAGAGAATTTCTGACATTTGATACAAGCTCTGACTTTTGCAGAGACGTCAATGAATAGAGTAGGCTAGTAGTACCTAGCCTTGAGAATTTTATAGGTTGTGGTTCTCTAGAAATGATGTCCCCCACATAGGTTGCCATGGAAATCAAACATAATCTTTTGGGCCTCTTGTGGGTCTAAACATCTCAGAAGCACACCCAGAGGGTGTTTCCAATACAAGACCTGGTCGATAAGGCAATATCTAATTGCCTTGAGCTTTAAATATCTCGCCTTTCATTTTCCCCTACCATTAGGGGGTCTTAATTTTTGCAGAAAATATATAATGTCTTTATACCAGGTGCATTCTGCCAATGGAGGGTTGTCCTAAGGACTTTTATCAGACAACTCAGCCTGCTAATTCTCTGAGTAAGTGTGGATGAAGTTAACCCCCAAAGCTTTACAATTAGATTCGGCAAACATCTTGGCTAAACCTTGGCCTTTAACTAGTTTGGTGAGTTTTATTTCCAGATCAAATTCAAGGATTTTGGCAATCCACTTGCTCCTTCTCCCATCTATGTCAGGCTGAATGAGAATGTCCTTCACAAAAGCTGAAGGAACATATGCAATGATCTTTGAATGCAAAACATAGACTCTGAAATCTTTGAGATATTTCACCAAGGCATAGGCATGTTTCTCCATGATGTCATATCTGATCTCTGCGTCCCTCAGTGCTTTGCTAAAAAAGGAAATAGGCTGCTCCAGCCCTTCATTATTCTTCTGCAATAGAACAACTGCCACTGTATCAAATGAAGCAAAGGAAAAAATCAGAAAATCCTTGGAATAATCAGGACTGATTAACACAAGTGCTTTAGTCAATGCTTTTTTGATTTGGTTGAAGGATTCTCTAGGCTCAACAGTCCATTTTACTTCATTCCCCTTCCCGAGCATGGTTGTGATATGCTTCACCAATTCAACAAAATTGGAATTCTCAGAAAATTAATTTTGCCCAGGAAAGACTAAAATTCCTTCCTAGATCTCGGAAGTGACAAGGTTTGAATAGATTCTACCTTGCTTGAATCAATTCTGACACCCTCAAACGAAACTATGTGCCCCAATAATTTTCCCTCGTTCATGGCGAAAAACGATTTCTTGGGATTTAAGGAGAGGCCAAAACTTCTGCATTTCAAGAAAACCTTTCTTAGATGGTAGCAATGTTCTTTATCAAATCTGGAAAACACAGTTATGTCATCCAGATAGATGACCACAAATTTATCCCTTTCTGCAATGAAGGCGATGTCCATGGCTCGTTGGAAGGTTGCCCCCGCGTTCATCAATCCAAAGGGAATTTTGGCATACATGAATGTGCCCCAAGGAGTGGTAAAGGTTGTTTTTTCTCTGTCCTCAGGCAGGACATAGATCTGATTGCAGCCAGAAAACCCATCAATCATGGAAATCCTGGATGCACCTGTCACCCTCTGCAATATGTGTTCCATCTTTGGTGAAGGATAATTGTCCTTCTTGGAGCTTCTGTTCAGGTTCCTGAAATTGACACAGAGTCTGATTTCTCCATTCTTTTTCGTCACTGGGACCAGGTTGGCCACCCATTGAGAATATCTCAATGGGACAATGATTTTAGCGTCCAACAACTTCTTTAACTCCCTTTCCATAATAGGTAGCAGCATAGGATTTATTTGTCTTAATTTTTGCCTAAATGGTTTGGCCTCCTCTTTGAATGGGATCTCATGATCAATGACGCTGGTGTCATATGTTCTTAAGTCTTAATAGGTCCAAGCAAATACATCAGTGAATTCCTTTAATAACTCAACATACTTGGCCTTTTGCTTCTTTGACAAACTGCTTGGAAGCTTGACAAATTTTGGATCCTTCTATGTGCCAATATTGCACTCAGCTACATCAACATCCTCATTTGTTACTTTACCCTTTACTGCCACATCATTTATGTCAAATAGTCTTTCCAAAGAAACTAGTCCCTTTGGAATGTGATTACTCAGTAATTGCACAATATGATGATCAACAATTTTATTCAAAAATTCATTAGCATGGGGGCTATTTGCAGAATCCTGGTCTTGATCAATATGCAATGCTGAAAATTCCTCAACGGTCTCAAGGAACCTTTTGATCTTAAGATCATCCTCAAATACCTTCCAATGCTTGACATTGTCAGGCATAGAGGGCTTGTATTTTTCTTCTATATCATACTTGAGCTTGGGTGGAAGAGGAACTCCAAAATTGCTCGCTAAAACAACCAAATAATCAACCACTGTGTTTTCCTCTTTCGGAATGAATGAAATGTTGAAAGCCAAGAAAAAAACTGTCAATCAGGTCCCACGCTTCATTTCTATAAGTTCTCAGCCTAGGGTGCTTAGCTTGATAAATATTTCTGATCTGTTGGACGATCAACTCAACATCCCCAAACACAGATATTTCCTTGATCCCCATTTCTTTTGAAGCTCTCAAACCCAAAACAAGAGCTTCATATTCTGCCACATTATTTGTAGTTTCAAATTCTAACTTGTAGGATAGAGATATAGTTTCATGAGCAGGGGAAACAAAGACTACTCCAACACCAGCACCTTCTCTAGAAGAGGCTCCATCGAAGAACATTTTTCAAACAGAGGTAATCGGAGGAGAATCTCCACAGAGAGTAATGGACTTTCTAATCTCAAGAGGAGGTTCAGGGGCATCAATGAGCTGCAGTAAGTTGGATCCCAAATTAGTATCAAGGGAAAAGATATGATGATTGGTGGGGTCTGCTTCATCACTAATAATGTAGGCCAACTGATCTTCCCTGTAGAGTCTTCTGTGCTCCGCCCCGAACACAGGGATGGTAGCATAAGTGAGGTCCATATACAAGGTTTCCCCGAGTCTTTTTATCCAAGATCTTGACAAGAGCATGCCAAACTTGGGAGGAACATCAACCACCATGATATCCATGACCACACTTTTCATGGGCAACTGAAACAAGGTCACAACCAAATCTTTGATGACCCAAAGACACTGCACCCTCCTCGAATCAAAAGAATATAAAACATGATAAGTCTTTGTGATTTCTAATCCAAGCTCTTCCATGGTAGTTTTGGGCATGAGATTATAGGATGCCCCTGAGTTCATCCGACAATTATGCAACACCTTGTCATGTATGTTCAGTGATGTATAGAAGGGAGGGGATTAATCATCTCTATGTTCTACCATAAGACCTAAGATGACTTTTGGATTTTCATCTTGGAGATTTACTGAGTCTGTGGAATGAGGAGAGGGCTCAGACTGCAACAACTTAGAGAGGGATTTTTTGAAATCTTCAGGCTTAACTAGCTTTGAAAGGGACATAGGAATCCTAATTTTTTGAATTTCATGCTCAAAGCTAAAGGAGGAAGGGGGCTTCAAGATTTCTCTCACCTGTAGGACATGACCTTTGGCTATTGGTGAGGGGTTCTAAGCTTTCTTTTCTTTGTTGCTGTTTGCTACATCTTTAGCAGGCTTCTCTGCTTTGGAAGGTTGATCAAAGATGTTAGACTTCCCTTCTTTCTTCTTAGATATCAGGTTATATTTATTGGGACTACTACTTGCTTTCTCCCCCTTACTCAATTCATTTATTTGGCTGTCTATGAGGGACTCCTCGTATGCAGATTGAGTCAAATGGGGAATTGAGGAGGTGTCTCCAAGACAATGGATTTCATGATCAAGCTCTTCTTCCTCCCTTTCCTCATCAGCAACAAGGTTATTTTGAAGACGAGTTTGGATTTTCTGATCCTCCCTATCTCTGTTTCTGGGTTCTCTTGGAAGTATCTGAGGGGTGTTATTTGGTCTTCTGAAGTTGCCTCTGTTTTTGAAATTTTGGGTAGCTTTATAACCTTGCTTCCCTTCGAATTTCATCTTCTCCATCTCTGCAAATAGGGACTTCACCATCTTGGTCAATTCATCCACTTGAGGGTAGGATGCAGAAGAGCTAGAGGTTGAGGCCTCAGATCTCCCTCTTCCTTTGTCTCTATCAGCTTTGTTCCTAAGTCTGTCAACTGCCAATATGTTGGACTCTACTTCCAAGGTTGTGTCTTATATATGAGCCAAGGAAGTAGCTCTTCTCTCTCTTAGCAGGAGGCAGAAATCAGGGTCAAAAGCGCTAGCATAAGTGATTTTGGCAGAGGCTTCTGTAGGCTTTATCTCAGCAGGGATCTTATTGTACATTTTGTTGAATCTTTTGGAGAAGTCAGAGATAGATTCTCCCTCTTTTCTCCTTAAGGACCCGAACTCTCTGATATAATACATAAAGTCCTTTTTATCTCCCCACTGCCTCAAGAAAAGATCATCTAGAGCCTCAATCCCAACAATAGATCCAGGGGTCAATCCTCTAAACCATTTTCTAGCCTCACCATCAATGCTCTGGACAAAGAATCTCATCCATACATCCTCATTTTCAATATTCAGATTGTCTGCATAACTATAGAAGGCAACAAGGTGTTCTTTAGTAGTTATGTCTTCTTCTTCAATGAATTTGGGCATATACTTTAGGTAATCTCCAACAGGGAGAGCATTCATGGGTTGAGGTAAGGCTAGATGGGCATATATAGCAGCCACTATGGCATCCATTCTGTTTCTAGGGAGATTGGCACCTGCCATAGGGATGATGGGTGGAGGAGAACTAGGAGGAGAAGGGGTTCGAACAAGGGAGACTGGAACCGAGCTTCCGGAAGGAAAAGGAAACAACTGAGGATTTGGAGAAAAGGTTACCAGGCTTAAAGGAATAAAAGTTTCCCTTTCTTCAAAATCAGTAACTCTAACAAGAGGAGGGGTGGTAAAATATTCCGATGTTATGGGTCTAGACCAAGGTACTATTTCGGGGGAGATAGGAGTAACAAAGCTTTCTCCCTCCAATCCAAAACTAGGAGGATAAAACTCAACAGGAACACTCCCAAACTTTAAACTTTAGGAAACTCCAACAGAATATATAATAGGAAAATGAGAAGCAAATATCAGAGTTTCTATAGGAGGACAGTGAAAATGATCAGAAATACCTAGTTCAGAAGTAAAAGTACCTTCTCGAAGGGCCTTTCCATAATTTTCTATGGGTCAGCTTTAGCTGTTGCTAACGACAGCTGTGGAGTAGACCTCATGTGTCTGCCTCTAGAAGCCACATCTGAAACAATGGAGTCGCCAGTGGATCCACATGAATGGAGTCGCCAGGTGCACAATTGCAATCTCTGATGTACTAAGTTCTGATGCACCTTCAGAACTAGTAAACTTTGTCATTCAATCCCAGGAAAATATTCAATTCGTCCCCAACAACGGTGCCATAAATGTTAGCACCAGAAGTCACCTCTGGATTGCGGTAGAGGTAAGCCCAGTACCCATTAGTTTTATGTCACAATGAATAAATTTAAGGGGTGGTCTAATGGACACAGACTCATAATTATGTCGCTTTAACTCATAAAATTGGGTTGGTATGCACATGTAAATGAGGTATTGATCTAACTTCAGTCAGTAAGTTGTAGTAAAGGTGAGTAGGGGGAAGAACTTGAGGAGAATGAAAAGGTCTGCTATGGACATCCGGTCTTCCAGTAGCCCAAGGAGGAAAAACTCAGAAGACAAGATCCTCTTGGCTCAGAGTTTTAGGAAACTGAATGAAATTATCACTGAACTGAAATCAAACATACATCACAATTCAATGACAACAACCCGACTGGATCATCCATGCCCGAGTGTTATAACACAAATGTTACAGAGATATGAAAGGAAACTAACTTACATTAAACAAGAAGTCTCAAATACAGATACATAACCATAAGAACTAGAGCTTCATTAAAACTTTACAATGCGGGAGCCTAGCTCAACCATCGACCTTAACAAAATATCAAAACTGAGTATTTATACTCAAAAAAACTTGCCACCACCAGGAGTGTGATCTGGCCACTACAATCAAAGCTTTACGTCTGCATCTTCCTCTATCAAGTTGCACTTGCATTCCTCTGTCAGATGCCAGATCAGATCAATATGGGCTTTGTAGGAAAATCCATTGGCAGGGGAACTTTGGGCTACTAGTCTGCCTCCATACTAAAACCTAAAACCTTCGAGTCGCGAAATCATGTTCTCTTGGATCGGGTGACACGCGTCCCTTTGCATCAGACGACTCAGATGAATATCAACATTTCGGGGCTTCGGACCTTCGACATGTCTCATTTCAGCCTGCCTGAAATGACTTTCTCCATGGTTTGGATCTGGTGCCACGTGTCCTTTTGAAATGGACAACCCAGATCATTTCGTGACTTCACGTTTCGCGAGTCCTCATGACTCTACCCTTTGGCTGCTCCATTCGGTGAGTCAGTGAAATGTTGATCCTACGCCACGCGTCCTTCCCGGTACCAATGACTAGGATTGACCTCGCGATTTCAAACCTTTGTCTGATGCTAAACTTCGTGTAACTCTATGATCCTGATCTCATGATGGTCGTCGATCCGATCTGCCTGATGGATCTCCGCCATTGAAATATGATCTTGCTCTCTCACTTGATTTGAGTCCACATCAAACCGCTCCAAGTGTTGTGCTTTGTGCTTATGGTTGCGATCATTGTAAACATCTACTTGGCTGACTGACCGAGGGCTCGAGAAAGCAAAAGGATTAGTGACAAAGGTAAAGAGAGAAGTGATCGACCTTAGCGAAAAAAAAGGCTTAAGGCTAATACTTCTTAGGCAATCCGACATGGAAAAACATGTCCATCAAATAGATGAAGGTAAACAAAAGAAAAACTACAAGCCGAGAAGAAAAACTTATGATTGGGTCTGCAAAAGGAGGAGAGACAAGAAAAATAACAGAACTAGATAAAAACCACAAACTCACAAGACTATAACAATTTTGTGTGATAACAGGCACTTCCCCTTAGTTAGAGACAGAGTGTATGTTTCCAAAGGTGGTGCTCCCTTAACATGGCAAGGGGAGCATCGATGCTCCCTATACATGGGTAGGGGGCTCTACCCTTCATAAAATGCCAAAAAATGGTCGATTTTTCCAAAAAAAAGGTGTGTTTTGACCTTGAAATGATGGGTTTCTTCATACAATATGAATTAGGGGTCATGAAAAATGTCTTTCATGGTGTCCAGGGGTTGCGACGCTTGGAAAAGTGAATGCGAAACTAGATAAGGTGCATATGACACTTGCGACAGTGCATGCAACATTTAACAAGGTGCATACATCACTTTGCGACACTTAGGGTGCAAAACTCAAGTGCGACATTTTGATGTGTAACAATAACAATGATAATAATAATATATGTTTAGAATACTCTTTGATGATTTAACTAATGGGTACATGACAAAGTGGCATCAAAGCTAATAGTTGAATTGGCAAAGGAAAAAATTTAGTACCTTCTACCCTCAATTAGGCACAGAGGGGATTGAATATGTTATAATCGGGGACAAATGTTATAGTCTTCTTACCCAGTGTTCTTAAATTCAGAGGAGGATTACACTAAAGTAAAAAAGGAGAAGAAGATAAAAAAGAAAAGTGACAATCCTAGCGATGTTCCTGTTGAGACAGGGGATGGCATTGGATGATCCCATGATTTTGTAGGATAAAAGACTTCTCAATTGGAAATCAATGTTTCCTATGGATGGGAGAGATTTGATATGATGAAAAGCAATTAAAAGAAAAAAAATTAATCAAAAGGAAAATCATTTGATAATGCAAACATGGATTTTCTTAGTAGTCAGACAACTCTAAGAAAACAAAGGAATTAATATCAAGCATGACATTCTAAGGTTGTATGAATGCACTCTTGGTTTTCTCTTATTGTGTTTTTGTTTCACCCATTGAATATAGTTGTGTCATGTAAAAGTGACCTTATTACTATCTTCAATAGAAAAAAATGGAATTGTTCTTGTTAAAACAATGTCATGCGACAATGGGAATCATGCTTAGTGTATTGAGCATAGGGTCATATTTTCCTTTGGGGGTGGAAAACCGAATATATCAATTGTCGAATTTGAGACCAATAATGTTGGGGGCCCACCTATGATTACTTGCTAAAGCTCAAGAGGTTTCTTAGCCTTAGAAATTATCGATGTTAGTAGTGTTGGTTTGTTATATTCTTTCCAGTGAAAGTCTAGTCGAGGTGAGTCGACATCGGTCGAAGGTCGAGGTGGATCGACATCGGTCGAAGGTCGAGGTGGATCAACAACAAGTCAATTGACAAGAGGTCGAAGTGTGGGTGTGAGATGACTGACTAGAGACTGAATGAAGGATTGACCGGTATCTTGAATTGGAGTCGACTGTAACAGAATCTCGGGATTCACGGTATTTGTAGCCAATGATTTGCATGGATATGTAACCATTTTTGGGTGCCAATATTTAAGATTTTTCTTGTTGTGAGTCCTATAAAGAGGCATTTTCTAAGGCCATAAAGGCTAATGAATTAATCAATATCTTTAGAGTAATATTTAGATATAGGTTGCTATTCATGTAGATGTAAGTTGGATTGGCTACATGATTGTTTTTGCGCATGCAAGAGGGTATGATGTCGATTACATGTTAGGTGTAGACCAAGTTAGACATGTAACATTTTATTTTGATTGAATAAAACAACAAGAGAGAAGAATGCTCAAAGGAATGATGGTTTTTTTGGTTAAGGGTTTCCAGGGTAAAATATCGGTGTACTGTGTGATTGCTTGTGTCATTTGTGTTCTTGATTAAATTCTTCTTATCTTCTGATAGGATTAGTGTGGAAGTGTCTTTGATTTCTGTACATGTGGTATTAGAGATTAGGTTTTCCTTGACAAGTGAATGATCAGAGCGGTGTTATGCTTTGGTGAGTATATCAGATCTTGATTTTCCAATCTTGAATATGAAAACTAAACGCTAGATACAGTAAGAGTTGTAACTCATAAATTGTGTTAAATATCGTGGTAAAGAATGGCAAGCAGTTCCATAATAGAGATAGACAAATTCAATGGCCAGAATTTTGAGCTTTGGAAGCTTAAAATGGAAGATCTTCTTTTGGATCAAGAACAATGGACAACGGTGTGTCCAGGTACCCAGTCAATAGGCATGTTGACGGAAGAATGGGAGAAAATCGAAAGAAGAGAAAGAAGTATGATTCAACTTTGTCTTGAATATTCAGTGTTGTTGAATATCTCAGGTGAATATTTAGCCAAGAAACTTTGGGACAAGCTGGGAAGCTTATACTAGTGGAAATCTCTAGTAAATAAGTTGTTTCTCAGAAAGGAACTATATCTTCTTAGGATGAGTGATGGCAGTTCGGTGACTGAGCATTTAAATTCGTTTAATACTGTGTTAAGCCAATTATTGTCTATGGATATTAAGATCATCGATGAGGAGAAGTGTATCAGCCTATTATGTTCTTTGACAGACTCATGGGATAGCTTAGTCGTGGATATTGGGATTAATACAAGCACACTAGCGCCAGAGGACATTGTTGCTTCTCTACTGTCGGAAGAAATAAGAAGGAATAACATGGAAGGATCAACCAAATATTTTCTAGTAGTGAGAGGTCGATCAATAGACAGATACAAAGGTAGATTCGCCGATAGAAAGTTCAATTCGAAGGGTAGACTTAAATCGTCAGTTCAATCGACGCAAAGATGCTGGAAATGCGGTAAAGATGGGCATTATAAAAGGGACTGTAAGTCAAAGGCAGAAAAAGTCAGTGTTGGATCCGACAAGAAGCCATTGACTGAGAGAAAATGACCTCAAACAAGGGAGGTGATGTGTACCTAGCGTCAACCAGTACAGAGTCAGATAAAGTTGTTTGGTTGATCAACTCAAGAGCATCCTATCACATGACACCACATAAACAATGGTTCTGTGAATATGAAATATATGATGGGGGTGATGTGTTCTCAAGGGACAACTCGACAACTAGAATTGTTGGACGAGGAAGAGTACAACTGACACTGCAGGATGGGAGGAAAATAATTCTTCCAGGTGTGCTACAGATTCCAGGTTTGGCAAGAAATTTGATATCTATCATCAAGATGAGGATGCATGTGTGCATACTTTTTTCCAGAAGGATTCGTGCAAGATGGTCAGAGGTGTGATGGTCTTAATGAAAGGAGTCCAGATTTGTACCCTGTACAAGTTGTTAGGGAATGTCGACTCGATTGGATGCAACAACATCGTTGCTCCTGAAATTGACTCGACTCGATGTCGACACAACTCGACTTGACTCAATCTAAGTTGGTTCAAACCCACTCGACAAGACATGCTGAGATCGACCTGACCAGGTTAAAACGAGAGGATGGGTCATATTGGAGAAAAAGGACTTTGAGCTATGAAAATAAAAGGTATGGTCGAATGTTTTCCTGAATGTGGTTTAGAAGTCAACTTTTGTGAACATTGCATATATGGAAAACAAAGTTGGGTGAGGTTCCCATTTGGAGCGACAAGAGAAAATGAGATACTAGAACTAGTGCACAATGATGTGCTTGGCCCGGTGACAGTGACTTTGTTGATTAAGGTTGGTTGTCATTGATGTCAACCCTTGAAGAAAACCCCGTAGCACAAAGGCTTGGGTAATGGACCCAATATTGTTTGATGTAAATCCGACTTATTATTGTTTTGTCATGGTTGATAAGAAGTAAATATCGATGAACTCCAAAGTGGTCCCCTTATGGTGAAAGCCCTCACGGGAATACGCTTTGTGGAGTAAGAGAACCCATACTTACTACTCAGTATGTGTGTGATTGTTTATTTCTTACTACTCATTATTGGATAATAATTCTACATTGATATAACATTTGAAGAGAAAGGATTATAATTACGCTATTACTGATTCACCCCCCCTCTCAGTAATCCAACAAAATTCACTTGGTGGATCCATGTATTATGTCTCCTTCATAGATGATTTCTCTGGGAAGACATGGATATATTTCTTAAGGAAGAAATCAAAGGTTTTTGAGAGAATTAAGGAGTTTAAAGCTCTTGTGGAAAACCAAATAGAGAAGAGGATTAAAGTGTTGAGGAATGACAACGGTGGTGAATTTTGTGGAAAAGAATTTGTTCAGTTCTATAAGCAGTGTGGCATAGCATGCCAAAATACCACACCATATACCCCACAACAAAATGGATTTTATGAGAGAATGAACAAAACATTGATGGATAAGGCAAGGAGCATGCTCAATGGTGTTGGTCTCGCAAAAGAATTCTGGGCAGAGGCAGTTGAGACTACAAGATATCTGGTGAATATGTCTCCTTCGTTAGCATTAGTCGACATGACTCCAAATGAGGTAACATCTGGTAAGAAGCCTTTGGTGGCACATCTCAAAGTATTTGGCTCTTATGCATTTGTGCATGTTCCCAAGGAAAAAGGGAGCAAGCTGGACAAGAAGGCAATCAAATGTATTTTAATTGGATATAAATAAGTAATGAAAGGATATAATCTCTAGGAACTTGCATCAAGGAGAATGATGTACAGTCTAGATGTGGTCTTTAGAGAAGTCAGAGGTAAGTCCGAGCCTGAGGAAGTTGTTCAGACCAAGACTAATCCTGACAGAGTGTAGTTTGAACTGAGGAACGAAGAAGCTGATTCAAATGAGTCAACTGAATCCAAGGAAGAGGTGAAACAATTGACTCTGGTGGTAAGGAGGTCAGAAAGAAGGTATAGTCCACCCTGTTATCCCCATTTTGTGGATAACTAAGGAGATTATGTCTTGAGGCCCTCAGGTTGCAGATATGGAGTGTCGAGAGACAACATGACCAACAATACCCTTTTGCACAGTTGGAGACCCCTCTCACCACCACATATGGTGACAGATTTCCAGATGGCATCCACCACATCAGCTGGCTTCCAGAAGGCAGTGGGCCTTGCTCCATGAGGTACAAGTCAATGTTACGGTGAGCATCATTTCAATATTTAAGCCAATTGAGTATGTTGTATGTTAGATTTATGTTGTATGTTAGATTGCTCTATATTTCATGATATATGCTTGGACTTTATGCCTTTTTCCCTGCTTCACCATGGCGGTTGACATGGTTCCCTAGTAAGTGGTCTTCCTCAAGGATGGTTTTGTTACTAGGAACTCCCTTAAAGAGCCATCGTACCGTTCCAGGCAATACTTACCACTTTCCATCATTATTCCCTTCCATTTCCTTATCTCTTGGGATTTTAGGGTGTATTGACCCAAGAAGGGGTTGTCCCTCGTTCTATGGGAAGAAGCGGCTGAAGGCCCAGAGGGATTAATGTTGGGTAAAAGATAAAAGCCTTGTATGAACCTTCAAGATGCTTTGCCCATGATCACCCAAGAAAGCAGTGAAACACTTATCTTTTAGTAAAGGGGACCCATAATATAATAAAGATTGCTTAAAAGATTAGATGAAGGATAGGAGGTCTCATCACGAGTTGATCTATCGTGTCCATGAATATCTAGTGCTATGACATTACCATCATCTGGTCATCGAACCAAGGTAATGGATCTCAATTGCATGGCTGAGAGAAAGGGGGTCTCACCATGAGCCAAAATTCCATTTTCCACTAGGTGTTTGTGGGTGACATTGCCATTATCTGGTCACCATGCTAGGGCAATGACCTTCAATCTCTCCTTAAAATTATGAAAGAATAAAAGAATGGAGATTAATGGGCTAGGAAAAAGTGCATTACGGATGAAGTCACTGTTATCCCCGTTTTTTCAATAACTAAAGAGATTATGTCTCGAGGCCCTCAGGTTGCAGATATGGAGTGTTAAGAGACTACATGACAAACAAGACCCTTTTGCACAGTTGGAAACCCCTCTCACCACTAGAGATGGTCACGGATTTCTAGATGGCATCCACCACAACAATTGGCTTCCAGAAGGCAGCGGGCCGTGTTCCATGAGGTACAAGTCAGTATTATAATGAGCATCATTTCAATATTTAATCCAATTAAGTATGTTGTATCTTATATTTCTCTAGATTTCATGATATATGCTTGGACATTATTCCTTTTTCCCTACTTCAACTTGGTGGTTGACATTGTGCCCTAGTAAGTGGTCTTCCTTGGGGATGGATTTGCTACTAGGAACTCCCTTAAAGAGCCATCATACCGTTCCTGACCACACTTACCACTTTCCATCATTATTCCCCTCCATTTCCTTATCTTTTGGGATTTCAGGGTGTATTGATCCAAGAAGGGGTTGTCCCTCATTCTATGGGAAGAAGGGGCTAAAGGCCCAAAGAGATTGATGTTGGGTAAAAGATAAAAGCCTTATATGAACCTTCTAGATGCTTCTCCCATGGATCACCCAAGAAAGCAGTGAAGTGCTTATCTTTGAGTAAAGGGGACCCACAATATAATAAATAATGCTTAAAGGTTAGTTGAAGGATATGAGGTCTCATCATGAGCCGACTTATCACGTCCATGAATATCTAGTGGTATGCCATTGCCATCATCTGGTCACCAAACCAGGTTAATGGCTCTTAGTTGCATGGATGAGAGAAAGGGGGTCTCATCATGAGCCAACTTTCTCATTTCCACTAGGTGTTTGTGGGTGACATTGTCATTATCTAGTCACCACGCTAGGGAATTGACCTTCAACCTCTCCTTAAAATTATGAAAGAATAAAAAAATGGCAATTAATGGGCTTGGAAAAAGTTCATTGCCGATGAAGGTACCACACACCCTCTACAAAGGCATCCATGAATGAGACGCTATGACCCCTTGTATCTCATGAGCCCTATGCCCATTAAGTCTTGACCCCAACCACCTCACCCACTTTACATGGCTTGGAGAGGGATCTCTTGGAAACTCTCCTTGAACTAGGGAAAGATCTACCTAATAGGACACCTCGTCAACCCTCCCATATTCAAGCTTGACAATTCACATAGTGTCTTTAAACAATTAATTGTTTGATATAATGATCTTTGATGCACATGCTTAGGTGGCTCATTTATTGATTGGATTCACTTATCATGATGTTATGACTTGAGATCCTTGGAGGGCGTGCTTGTTTGTCTTTGTAGGACCTAGCTGGTGGATAGTTTTGGAAGAACAAGGCTAGCTTTGGCTTCCATGGGGCTACAATCCCATAGGTTGGATTCCAAGGGTCCACATGTTGGATCACATAGATGAAATATTGAAGGCCTAGATGACAACTAGATGGACCTAGCCCATGCTTCACTTGCCAAAATACTTTCCTAGGAGAGGAAAAACGTCACCTCCTAGGGTATGACGCCACTTTTGGGGGCTAGGATTTGGTGGCGATGTAGCCACTCAATGACACATGGATATTTTGAGGAGGAGGAGGTTTTCACCATGAGGAGATTGCCTAGATGCTTGACATGTGGCCTTTGGGGGCCTACCAATGCTTTTCCAACACCAACGACTTCTTCTAAGTGGAAAAACATCCCCTAAAGGGAAGACGTCCATGTAAATTAGGGTTTTACTTGTGCAAAATGAATTGTTTAATATTAATTTGTTAAAGGGGGCAAGATTAGTGTTTTTGACCCCTACTCTTGTGGTTTACCCCTTAAAATGTGGTCAAGTCACCTTGGTGACATTTTGTATAAATAAGAGATCATACGATCTCAATTGAACATAACTCTCCCTCTTGTGAGAGGACTTGGATCTGAAATGTTTGCTACACTTGGCTATATTTGTCTCTTGTACACTTGTTTATGGTTATCTCTTGTGAATGGTTGATGGAGTTGTGAGGCGCTAGCCTTGGATGAATGCTTTCTAGCTTTTATGGTGGATTATCTTAGAATATTTCTTGATTTTGGTATGGTGTTTTACTCTTATGCTATCATTTTTTCAAGTCAAGGATTGTTGTGCTAGGAGTTAAGTGGGAAGTAAGAGTATTTACACCCCCACTCTAGTGTCCATCATTTATTGCTTAAAGTTCATTGATATTGCAAGGGTTTGTTTGAGGAAGTAAGAGGATTTACACCCCTCATTCTCAAACCCTAACTAGAGATACTTGCCTTGAGAAGTAAGAGAATTTACACCCCCAAGGAAGTAGAATCTCTAGTTCATTTATTTGACTCCATTAACCCAATAGTAGAGGCACTAGTCATCTTTTTTTTTTGCATTGGAGATATAAAATCATTGCCTTGGGAAACATGAATTTTTGTCTTTTGAAAGATCTCTTGCTTGGATTTGGTTTGCCACTTTGAGAGGAATCTCCCCCTACTAGGGAATCCCCTCTCTCCCACTACTTTACTTGCTGTTACAAACCCTAACCTATAGCCATTAGGGTTGATCTAACCTAGATAGACAACTAATCCTAACTCCCAAACTAACCCTAGACTAACTCTTAAATTTTGCTCATTTACTCTACTAACTAGGGCACATATTTTGGGCTAATTTTTGACATATTTTGATGGTGTAATTTTCTGATATAAGTGACTGAAATCTACAACCATAAGGCTGCAAGGTTTTGCAGAAGATACTTTTTAACAACAGCCATCTTCTCTTGCCTTTTAAGTGCCATTTTTTAGCCCATATTTATTGTTAATCTTGATGTTGATTTGCTTAACTAGTTTAGATCTTTGTATGCTGATTTAGATGCTTTATTTGCTGATATAAATTGTCATATATTGCTACAAATTAGGGACAACAAGCTTAATTTTCTGATCCATGCTAACATATATCATTGCAAGTTGGATTTTCTTGTGTCTCGGGCAGGTACAATCATCCGGAGAAGTACTTTACCTTTTGGAAAACAATCACTTGAATTACAGGGCATCTCTTCCCACATTTCACTCCATTTACATTTGACCTCTATGGGATCCACTTCCATATCCATCCGTCCCCATCTCTTTCCCCCTAGGGTCACTGGGATCACCTCCCTAGAGTGACCTAGTCACCCTTGAAGTGCGAGTCCTACATCGAGGTGATATTGGGTGTACGTTTCCCAAGTTGTAGCACTTGATTTTGTGGTTGGGTCACATTTTGGCGCCGATGTCGGGGAAGATTTTGAATCTTCTTTGTACCCTAACGACACTTTGGTAGGCTATCCCGAAGCCTTTCCCTTAGCTTTCCTGGTGACTCCACCTAAAGGACATTCCCTTTCCCTTTTTCTTGATGAGCTCATCTTGAAGCTTATCTAGCAACTCCACCTTCCCAGAATCCTTCTATCCCCAAACCTTTTCCCCCTGGGAGGTTCAACTCTTCTAAGGTTTACCAAATAAGGCCTCCTCTCGAGTTCCCCATTGTCAAAACCCTTTTCCATAATACCCTTCCTCTTGTTCCAATGTCTCGCCCTTGGGAAAGGGACCTCTACAAACCCCTTAACATGGCCAATATCCAAGGTTACCCTAACAAAATGCCAACAAAAGTCAACAAGTGGTTGCCAAAGTTCCCAGGAAACAATGTGATAACTACTGAAGATCACATTTATGTCATGGGCATAGACATGGACAAAACAGGCATTGATCATGAAGATTTGGCCATGAGGTTATTTGCTTCATCATTGACTGAAGAAGCGCTCGATTGGTTTATATGACTCCCTGATAATGATATCACGTCCTATGAAGTTTTTTCTAACTTGTTCAAGAGCAGATGGTTGAAAAAAGAAGATGGTAGGACACTTGGGACTCAATTCAATCAAATAAAGAAAAAGGAGAATGAAATAGTAAAGGAATTCATTTTCAGATTTGACAGGTTGTGCAATCAAATTCCAACATATTATCGTCCTACAACATCATCAATTCGTCTCCTTTACATGAATTCTTTTGAAGGGAAGTTCTGATACATTCTCAACGATAAAAATCCCACATCATTGGCAGAGGATAAAGAGTTCAAGATCGATATTGAAGAGAATCTTCTTTATTCAAAAATATAACCTTTTCAGTACCCTCGTACCAAGACAGAAGCAAGAACGAAGGTTTCCAACAATAGTGTTCCTGATCTGATTACTCTAAGACTCAGAAGATAGACCAAATGAATACTCAGTTTTTCCAGTTGCAGAATCAACTTATGAACCATATGACTACAGTTGAAAGAAATCAATATGCTCCTAGACCTTAGTTTGCCAGACAACAGAGAGATGCCATCGGTTGGAAACCAAGACCTCAACAAGAGGCAAAGGCTCTAGATACTTTGAAACTTGTTGGGACAGTTGATATAAAATCTTGGTGTCTCCCATGCCAAGAACCCCAAAGGTAAGATGAGTTCCCATGACGAGACAAATATTATCCTGATGATATAAACTTCATGATTTGCAATTTCGACATAGATCAGGTTACCCAAGAACAAATCAATGAAGCCAAACGAATAGGAGAAAGAGAGGGGAGACTCCATGCCTTAAATAAATTGACAGATGATCAAAAGAAGAAATTAAGGAGGAGGGAAATTCTAACCTACACGAGAAGAAAAAATGCGTCAGCCCCTCCGTCACAACTTGATACTCCTCTTCCATCAACATAAAAGGTGGTTTTACTACCTCCACTGCCGGTATGTGAGTTTCTTCATAAGAAAACTCCTACAAATAATATTCAATTAAATATAGATGTTGAAAGCATGTTTGGAAAATTGAATATGACGGTCCCAGTGACAGAAATGTGTAAGATCCCTTCTATGAAAAGGGAAGTTTTGAAAGTCTTAGAGGTGCCAACCAAGAAGGAGAATCTTCCCATCATTTTGAACACTATGTATCTCGATGGGCCAAAGGACAAGAGCCCTCCTTTCTATCTTTCATTAGGCATGAATGGCCTTCGCTTGAACAACTGCATGCTTGATTCAGGGGCCTCAACAAATGTCATGTCATTGAAGGTGATGAAATAACTTGGTTTGAAGACAATCCGACCTTATGGCAATGTTTGTGGTATTGATTCAAGAAGAGTTGAGGTCTTGGGGGTGTGTGAAGATGTTGAGGTATTTTTGATATATTTTCCACATATCAGTGTCCTCATGGACATATTGGTGATCGATGTTTCGGATGCCTAGGGGATGCTCTTGTCGAGGACTTGGTACTCAACCCTTGGAGGTTTCCTTAGCATGAACCGTACACATGCACATATATATATTCCCATGGGCGATGACATGTATGAGATCTTACATATCAAGGAAAATAAATATACACATTTGATGGATCTAAGGGGGCACAATTATGTCAGTGAACACTACTATGATATGCCTCCAAAATTTATTGAGTATGATCCATCTGAGCTACCCTTCATGCAAGAATATTGCATAGAGATGTTTATCCGATGGACAGGTAAGAAGAATACTTCAAAATACCATGGGAAGGACCTAGGGTCTATTCATATTATGCAAGAAGAAGATGATAGACATGAAGAAATCACCAAAAAGACAATCCACACAGAACCTCTATACGATGAGAATACACCTTGCATCGATTTGAATGAAGTATTGTGCTCATGTGGGACAAATGAAAGGGAAAGCCTAGATATGACAACAAAAATTCATGGCTTGGACCTTACATCATCAAGGATAATTCTGACAAAGAAAGGTACTATTTGACAACATTAGACAAGAGGAAGATGCCACTACCGGTAGATGGATATCTTCTCCAACCTCACATCCAAGTCACATGACTTATTCAGGACCCATGCCCCAGGTAAGTAGGTAAGTCATTTTGATTCCCTGCATTTGCATCTTGATTGCTCATATTAGTTTAGATGCATTTCATTTTCATTTTACTTGCATTATTGATTTCATGCTTACCTTAGAAATTTTGAGAAAATTTCAATTTTTTTTTTTTTTTTTTTTTGGCTTAGTTGGTTTTGATTATGATCGTATGAGAACAAGGATGAGTAGGCTATCCTGCACTTGACAGTTTGATGTTTCCTTGCAGGCACAGGTCTACCAGAAGATGTTGCGGTTCTCATGCATTATACGATGAGCACATGTCCCCAAGTAGGAGCCAGATGTTATCCCCATTTTATGGATAACTAAGGAGATTATGTCGCGAGGCCCCTAGGTCGCAGATATGGAGTGTCGAGAGACTACATGACCAACAATACCCTTTTGCACAGTTGGAAATCCCTCTCACCACCACAGATGGCATCCACCACATCGGCTGGTTTCTGGAAGGCAGTGGGCCTTGCTCCATGAGGTACAACTCAATATTATGGTGGGCATCATTTCAATATTTAAGCCAATTGAGTATGTTGTATCTTAGATTGCTCTAGATTTCATGATATATGCTCTGACATTATGTTGTGTGTCATGCTTCACCTTGGTGGTTGACATTGTGCCATAGTAAGTGATCTTCGTTGGTGATGTGTTTGCTACTAGGAACTCCCTTATAGAGCCATCGTACCGTTCCTAACCATACTTACCACTTTCCATCATTATTCCCATCCATTTCCTTATCTTTTGGGATTTTAAGGTGTATTGACCAAAGAAGGGGTTGTCCCTCATTCTATAGAAAGAAGGGGTTGAAGGCCCAGATGGATTGATGTTGGGTAAAAGATAAAAGCATTGTATGAACTTTCTATATGCTTCGCCCAAATATCACCAAAGAAAGCGATGAAACACTTATCTTTGAGTAAAGGGGAGCCATAATATAATAAATAATGCTTAAAAGGTTAGTTGAAGGATAGGAGGTCTCATCACAAGTCGACCTATCACGTCCATGAATATCTAGTGGTATGAAATTGCCATGATTTGGTCACCAAACTAGGGTAATGGATCTCGGTTGCATGGCTGAGATAAAGGGGGTCTCATCACGAGCCAACCTTCTCATTTCCACTAGGTGTTTGTGGGTGACATTGCCATTTTCTAGTCACCACACCAGGGCAATGACCTTCAACCTCTCCTTAAAATTATGAAAGAACAAAAGAATTCCAATTAATGGGCTTGGAAAAAGTGCATTGTGGAAGAAGGTACCACACACCCTCCACAAAGGAACCCATGAATGAGACACTACGACCCCTTGTATGTCATGAGCCATATGCCCATTGAATCTTGACCCAAACCACCTCACCCACTTTACATGGGTTGGAGAGGGATCTCTTGGAAACTCTCCTTGACTTAGGGCAAGATCTACCCAATAAGACACCTCGTCAACCCTCCCATATTCAAGCTTGACAAGTTGCATAGTGTCTTTGAGAAATTAATTGTTTGATATAGTGATATTTGATGCACATGCTTAGGTGGCTCATTTACTGATTGGATTCACTTATCATGATGTTATGACTTGAGATCCTTGGAGGGCATGCTTGTTTGTCTTTGCAGGACCTATTTGGCGGACAGTTTTGGAAGAAAAATCTTAGCTTGGGCTTCCATGGGGCTACAAGCCCACAGGTTGGATGCCAAGGGTTGACATGCCAGATCATAGAGATGAAATATTGAACGCCTATAGGATAGCTGGATGTACCTATCCCATGCTTCACTTGCCAAATGACTTGTCTAGGAGAGGCAAAACGTCACCTCCTAGGGCATGATATCACTTTTGGGGGCTAGGGTTTGGTGGTCATGTAGCCAGTCATTGACACATGGACGTTTTGAGGAGGAGGAGGTTTTCACCATGAGGAGATTGCCTAGATGCTTGACATGTGGCCTTTGGGGGCCTACCAATGCTTCTCCAACACCAACGACTTCTTCTAAGTGGAAAAACGTCCCCTAAAGGGGAGACTTCCATGTAAATTAGGGTCTTACTTGTGCAAACGTGAAATTTTAAATGAATTGTTTAATATTACTTTGTTAAAAAGGGAAAGATTAGGGTTGTTGACCCCTAGTCTTGTGGTTTACCCCTTAATATGTGGACAAGTCACCTTGGTGACATTTTGTATAAATAAGAGATCATAATATCTCATTTGAACATAACTCTCCCTCTTGTGAGAGGACTTGGTGTTGGCCCTTGGTTATTAAAGCAAGCAAAGATCAAGGAAGAAAAGGGAGAATCCAAACTTTCCGGAAGACAAAGTAACTGTTACTAGGTCGAAGTGAGCAAAAGAGCAAAAAAGATGGAGCAAAGTCCGAGAATGCAAGATGTTGGACGAGGAGATCAGGAATGACAGATAAGCAATAAAGAAGGATCGAGTACAAGCTAGCAAGCGGAGAAAGCCACCGTTGGATGCTCTGGAGCACTGCATGACAAGGAAGGAAAGACAGACTGGCGAAGACCTGAAAATAAGGGTCAAGATGTTGTGAGAGACTATTGTGGAATGAGAGAGAAGTGATGAGTACGAGAGCCTTCTGGTATTGTAAGATCTTTAGCTGGGTGTGAAGATCAACCCTGCAACTGGGTGCGCAGGGAGGAGAGAGAAACACAGGAGAAGAGAGAAGATCTGCTAGCTAAGATAACAGACAAGAACTGTATGCTTTAACCTAATATAATATAGCACAATTCTGTGGACATAGCCCTAGAGAGAGGGTGAACCACGTATATTTGGTGTTGTGTGTGATTGTTTTTTTGTATTTGTCATTGATATGCTGTGATTGCATTACTATTTAGATATGATGAGTAGATGTGCAGAATAGATCTAAGTTGATAAGTGATATATGAATGATTTGATGTTCTTATGTTAGATCCACTTGCTATTCCCTTTGGCTGTAGACATCTCTGTCCTGCAACCCCCTCATAACTGCTTCGGGTGAGACTGCATCTGCTTCGCAGGTGCTGCCGAAAGGTCCAGTAGTTAGGGCTTGTTGGTGCGCTCTTGGAGCTAAACCCTAGGTCTGCCCCTGTGCCAACAAATGGTTTTGTTGTCGGGACATGAATCTTCTTGAGGGAATGTCAAGGTGGTTTCCATCGAACACGAAGACTCAAAAGTGGATAGAGGATTAAGAAAAAAGACTTCGTTGAAGCCCAGAACAAGAACCCTAATCTTAGTACAGAGGATTGGTTGGAGAAATATATCTTTACCGATATACACGAGATATTATTTGGAGGAATCCATCAAGAGCTGTATGAGTGGCTAGCTAGATTAGCATATACCCGGTTCGAGATCCGATTTAGACCTCCTGTGGTTTGGACGTCGGAGTTGATCAAGAAGGTCAAGAGAGTTGATAACAATGTATCAAGAGCAATAGATCACTGGTTTGATAGTACCATTGGAGGGTACATCACAGAGTTTGTTGTTGAAAGAGTAGAGTCGTACAACCAAGCCGAAAGATATTTCTTCAAGGGACCCAGAGGAAAATTTCTACAATTCCTGAAGGTGAGACTCAAGATGATATTGCATGAGAAGAACATCTTGAAGATACAATAGACTGGTTGGATCTAGAAAGGCTAATGTTCAAGAATTTGGACAGTGACAACGACACAGAAGCTGGACATACGCGCAGTGGGAGAGTGTTCCGAGAAGTCCATCTTGTGAACCTGTTTAAGCAGCACTACGGGGAGGAGGGTTTCTACAGTGGAGAAGAGGCAGATCTGATGGACGAAGAACATTCAGAACCCATCGGGATAGAAGAGGGAAAAGCTGAAGAGCTTCAGCGGGAAGAACCCGAAACCTCAGAAACCGCACAGACCATCGAAGTAAGTACTGTTATCCCTCCTATTGATTCAGTAGTATTAAGCAACCAGAGTTATCCCAGCCACCAGAGTACCCAGAGCACTGTTAATAGTAGCCCACCACATATTCAGTCGGGAACCCTAGGAAGATCTATGGAAGATGAGATGAGGCTTCCTATCTTTAGGGGAGATGGATCTAAAGATCCTGATCAACACTAGTTCCTATGTGAAGCCGTATGGAATATTAAGAATGTCACAAATGAAGCTGTCAAAAGAACCCAATTTAGTACCACTCTAAGGGATCGCGCACTGAGATGGTACATGAAGCTTGTCCAAGGGCTTGCACAGCCCAAACCACTGAATCAGATCAAGAACGTGTTGATTGCAGAGTTCAAGAAACCCAAGTCGGAGTCACAATGTATCACAGAGCTGAAAGAGATCAAGCAAAAGGTGGCTGAACCTGTGTGGGAATTAGATTAGAGATTCAAAACCTTGACATGCCGATTGACTTTTCAGATCCCATACGAATAGAACAAAGAATGGTTCATTGTTGCCCTCTTACCACACATCAGAGTCCCTTTGATGCAACAGAAGATTGCTTCATAGGTTGAGGCATTGGAAATCTCCATGAAGCTAGAATCAACCCCTATGGGAGAATCCAGCTCAGGTATGAGTCAGATCTTGAGTCAGATAACTAGTTTGTCTCTACAGGTCGAAGATATGAAGAAAGACAAGGGAGAAAATAAAAGAGAGGACATATGGTGTGTCAGATGCAGATCAAAATGCCATGATAAATAACACTGTGGCATATTCAATGAATACTTGGCTTTTGGAGCTCCGAGCCCCTTGAAGCAAGTCACCTTACCTTGGTGCGAAGTATGCAGAAAGAGACATCGCCCTGGTGAGTGCTGCTACATGTAAAAGTATGTTCAGACACCTGCAAATTTGTATTGCACATTCTGTAAGTCCGTAGGACATGATGATAGGGATTGCAGGGCTTACGATCTCATGCATGAAAGGTCAAGAGACATATATAATATCCAAGGTGAATTATAGCAAGAAGGAAACACTATGCAGTATAGCTCTCCTGGCAAAGGAAACTTAAATCCTTGCGGTGGATTCAGAGGAAGAGGAGGAGGAGGAGGAATCAATCGAGGTCAAGGACAGATCATCTGTTATAACTGCGCACGACTAGGACACCTTGCAAGGGATTGTCATAACCCTTGTACCACTTGTAGCTACTGCAACTCGTTTGACCATGTTATAGAGGATTATTCGGTGCTACTAGCTAAGCTCCAGGAAAGATGAGGACCTCAACAGAACCCGTAAGTGAAACTGATCTATGCTGAATCTCATGGAGGAGACCCTAGAGTCACTGTTACAGGAGATGACAGACTGACCCAAGGGAAGACTACAGAAGATTCTGGAATCAGAAAAGCTACAGAGAAGACTCAGACCTTTGATGCAAAGAAAGAAAGACAAATATTTGAGGAAGAATGAAAATAATTTAGAGGAGACCAAGGTTCTTCATCAAAGACAAGACCAGAAGTAAGAGAATATGGAATGCCTCATGCATTTGATCAGTCTGCTTAGCCAGGAGAAGGAAAAGAGGTAAGTAAGCTCATGCAATTTTTACATACTTGTATTAGGTTGATTTAGGATGAAAGCGTGGTATGAGAGTTACAAAATTTAATCAGACAATATGAGCTAGGAAAGATAGATCCCTTACTGAATAGGGTAGTACACCAAATCGGTAAGAAGAGAAGGAAAAATAAGGAATTACATTTGAATGCTCAAATAGGAGAGTATCAGATAGACTATGTGGTCCTCAACTTAGGGTCAGAAGTCAATATCATGACGAGGCAAACCTAGGAACTGATGGAAAAACCAAAGTTGATCTATTCCCCTATCAGGCTTAGGATGGCTAATCAACAAGCTGTCAGTCCTTTTGGTAGACTGGAACATATCCTTGTGGACATCGACGGGGTAAGAACGTTTGCATATTTTGAGGTAATTGAAATAGTTGATGATAGCTGTCCTTACCCTGCACTATTAGGAATTGATTGGGCCTTCAATAACTCTACTTTTGTTGAATTAAAGAAGAGACGTATGAGTTTGGAAAGAGATGGCCTTAGGGTCATTGCACCTTTAGATCCCGATGAAGGTTAGCGATACACATAGCCCATCAGAGAAGAAGACTGCGCATATGAACTGGAAAACATCTACAAGCTAACAACCAAACAACATGATTACATTAATCCTACAACCGACGGGAACTTAAGCTGGTGAAGTGATAGTGCATGTTCATCAGACTCAGAAGAAGCACTGGAGAACTTGCAGAATAAGATGTATGAAGTATCTACAAGAATATGTGCCAGATTAACTAGAGAAGTTCGTTGGATTGGCACCACAGTAAGTAACTTACCTACCTTTGATGGTCTGAATCCTTTAGAAACCTTCTTGTTGGACTTTGAAGAAAGTGTACCAATACAATAAAGATTATTGGCAATGGATGAGGCCCTGAAAGCCACACTAGCAAGATGGCGGGGGACACATAAACACAAAATTACAGAGTGGGTACAATGTCGTACCCTGATGACAACGAGGTTCTCAACACAAATAGAAGGATGCGAAGTTTGCTACATAGGTCGAAGCTGCCCAAAGGACCATGTGCGAAGCTATGAGGTAGCCTGGAGAAACATTCTTCAAGAGCAGTGGGTACACAAAGTCATCAACATGTTGGACACGACACCTATGAACTGGTACCTCCAAGGAGAACTGCGCCTCATCACTACATATTGGGAAGGTATGACTCAAAATTTTCTAACTACCTTCTTTTTTGAGAGTGAATTTCATTCAGTAGATCAAGCACTAGAGATTGTCATACATAAAGTATTTGAGGAGGCCCCTAGCCTCTCTTTGGAACAAGAAGAGGACAAATGGACTACACCTCTCCAAAAATTGCAAGGCTGCCACAACATCAATGTCGATGAAGATGATGATTCGAGGAAGGTGAACATCACAAAAACAGAGAGCCAGAGAGATGTGGAAGGACCAGGAGTTGAGCTGCCATTCATTGGACAACCAATCAAGATTAAGAAAGTCAATATTGGAACAGAGCAGACACAAAAGTTTGCAAATGTTGGAGATTACTGGGATGCTGCTACCATTGATAAAATTACAGAATTACTGGATGAATATCAAGACTTGTTTCCAACCAAGTTCACTGATATGAAGGGCATTAAAGGGCCTATAAGAGAGATGAGGATTCGTTTAAAGCCAGATACTAGACCAGTCAAACAAATCCCTTACAGACTAAACCCTAAATATAAGGAGAAGGTGAAGATTGAGCCTGACAGAATGCAAGAAGCAGGAATCGTAGAACCTGTCGAAGAATCAGAGTGGATAAGCCCTATGGTGGTGCAAGACAAGAAAACAGGAGAGATTAGTATATGCGTAGATCTTAGGAAGCTGAATGATGCTTGATTTCATGACCCCTTCCCTACACCATTCACCAACAAAGTGCTAGATAATGTGGGAGGCCAAGAGGTATATTCTTTCACAGATGGATTTTCAAGATACCGTCAGATTCGGATTGCCAAGGAAGATCGTCATAAGACCACATTTGCAACAGAATGGGGATCATACCAATATACAATGATGCCATTCGGATTGAAGAATGCACCAACCATCTTTTCCAGGGTGGTGGTTGAAGCATTCAAGGAATTTCTCCATAAATTTTTAGAAGCATATTTTGATGATTGGACTGTGTTTAGTTTGCTGAAAAATCACATTGAATGTCTAAGGCTAATGTTGGATAAATGAAGGCAGTGTCAAATTGCTTTGAATTTGAAGAAGTGCATATTTTTCTCACCATTTGGAGTCCTGTTAGGTCATATTGTATGTAAGCAAGGATTGTTGGTAGATCCATCAAAGATCACCATTATAGTTGATCTACCCCCTCCTACTTCAGTTAAGCAGTTGCGCATTGCGTTGGGACACACATGATATTACAGGAAGTTCATCAAAGGATATGCTCAGATTACAACACCTATGGAGAAGCTGCTGAAGAAGGATTGTCAGTTTAGTTGGACAGAAGAATGCCAACAGAGCTTCGACACACTGAAATAGAAAATGGTAACTGTGCCTATTCTGCTTTTCCCACACTGGACCAAGGAGTTTCATGTGCATGTCGATGCATCTTCCATTGCTTTAGGAGCTATGTTGGCACAACCAGGAGAAGTATATATTGACTACCCGTTAGCCTTTGCTAGCAGGAAGCTATCAACTGTTGAAATTAATTACACCACCATTGAGCGAGAAGGGTTAGCCATGGTGTATGCATTACAAAAGTTTCATCACTACTTGTTGGGAGGACATTTTAAAATGTTTACTGATCACTCTGCGCTGAAATACCTAGTCAACAAGCTAGTGTTGGGGGGAAGGATATGCAGATAGCTTTTGCTATTTCAGGAGTATGATTTTGAGATCATGGTGAAGCCAAGGAGAATGAACAAAGGTCTTGACCACTTGTCCAGGTTGGAACATGGTGAAGAACCAATCAGTTTAAAGGATGCACTATCAGATGCACAACTATTGGCCATTAGAAACATCGATGACCACTTCACATAGATAGTCCAGTTCCTATCAACAGGAATGGCACCTAGTGGGTATACAATCCCTCAGAAGAAACAACTAGTAGCTAGACATCTATACAAGATGGGACCTGATGATATATTAAGAAGAAGTGTTATGGAGGTAGAACGACTGTTGATCCTCACAGAAGCTCATGAAGGCATCGCAGGAGGACATTATGCAGGTAAAGAAACTGCGCAGAAGGTTCTTAGAGCTGGCCTTAGGTGGCCTACTTTACACAAAGATGCTAAAGACTATTCCAGAGCCTATGATGTATGCCAAAGAGTTGGGAAACCATCTAGAAGAGATGAAATTCCATTAACACCACAATTGACCCTACAAGCATTTGAGAAATGGGCCATTGACTTTGTTGGACCTATAAACTCACCAAGAAATCCTACAAGAGCAAGGTACATCATCACTGTGACATGGTACTTGACCAGATGGGTCGAAGAAAGAGTAGTTAAGGACTGTAGTGCAACTACAGCTGCGTGCTTCATATTTGATGACATCATAACCGGGTTTGGATGCCCAAAGATCCTTATGAGTGATCAAGGCACACATTTCATCAATAAGACAGTTGAAGCCCTGATGGAAGAATTTGTAGTCCACCATCAGAAGAGCACACTGTACCATCCAAAAGAAAATGGGACAGTTGAAGCATTCAACAAGATCTTGGAGACAACACTAACCAAGATTTGCACTGTGAACATAGATGATTGAGATTTAAGAATACCAACAGTATTATGGGCCTATAGGATGACCTGCAAGAAACTAACAATGCAGACCCCTTTTAAGTTAGTATATGGTCTTGAAGCTGTTTTTCCAATGGAATATCTGGTACCAAGCCTGAGAATTGATGCCTTTACAGATATGGATGACCCTGGCACTATTCAAGAGAGCCTTGCACAGTTGGTTGAATTAGAAGAAGAGAGATTCATTGTAGGATTCCATCAGGAGGTTCAGAAGGAAAGAGAGAAGGCCTATCATGACAGGCACATTAAGAAGAAGGCATTCAATCAAGGTGATTTGGTGCTGGTATATGACAGTAAGTTCATCAAACACCCTAGGAAGCTAAGAACCCATTGGCTAGGGCCATATGAGATCGCTTATGTTACAGAGGGAGGAGCTGTACAATTGAAGACATTGAATGGAGAATGGAAGGAAGGTTTAGTGAATGGGAGTCGACTGAAGTTGTACTATCACAACTAGCTGCCTTGCAGTGCTCAGTAAAAGCATGAAGAAAAGGGTCTAGGTACCAGGTGCAGTTGAAACTGGGTACCAGACACATAAAACATAGTCTGCACAAAGGATGGAAAGAAGGCAAAGTCCAGAATGCACAGGCTGCGCTGCACAGTCTGAAGTCGAAGTAACCCAGAAAGTTGAGATTTGAAGTGCCTCGGGATGAGTCACAGGTGAGTGTTGGGGGCTTGTTGGACCTTGATTATGAAAGCAACGAAGATCAAAGAAGAAAAGGGAGAATCTGAACTTCGCATAAGACATAGTGACTGTTACTAGGTCGAAGTGAGCAAAAGAATAGAAAAGATGGAGTGAAGTCCGAGAAAGCAAGACATTGGATGAAGAGATCGAGAATGATAGATAAGCAATAAAGAAGGATCGAGGACAAGCCAACAAGAGGATAAAGCCATCGTTGGATGCTCTAGAGCACCGCATGAGAAGGAAGGAAAGATATGCTGGCGAAGCCTTGAAAATATGGGTCAAGTTGACCTAGGGTTTTAGACACCTAGGATTTTGGACACCTAGGCTTAGACCTAAGGATGTTGTTGAGTGATTAAAATGTATATATAGAGGTCAAGAGGACCTAGGTTGGATTGATGTTGGTATCAAGAGAGGTTGTCATTTGTTGGGTATGTGTTATATTCTTTGCAGGAGTAGTAGGGGTCCGGGGGTAGTGCCCCTGAATTTTTTTTTCTGCCTCGGGAAATGTGTCATGTATTTAGGTGGATTTTCGGCACATGGTTTTTGCCAATGGGTTTCTATTTCCGGTTAAGAAATTAGGGTTTTGGACTAATCCAGGTCATTGGGTTAGGGTTTTGGATGCCGCTGGCTCCTATATGTATATTGTATTGTAAACAATGTAACACTATGAATGAATATAGATTATGCTGGTTTTCCCGGTTTGGGTTTCTAGGTGAAAAATCTCTGTGTAATGTTTGTATTTGCCATTGTATCTTTTCTGTTCTTTTCTGAATATCTGTTTGCAGTAGATATTTTACAAGGTTAGGATTTACATCATTGTTTCTATTAAGCAATCCGGTTGTTGTTGTGAGAGACTATTGTGGAACGAGAGAGAAGTGCTTAGTACGAGAGCCTTATGGTATTGTAAGATCTTCAGCTGGGTGTGAAGATCAACCCTGCAACTGGGTGCGCAGGGAGGGGAGAGAAACACAGGAGAAGAGAGAAGATATGGTAGCTAAGAGCGCAAACAAGAACTGTATGCTTTAACCTAATATAATATAACACAGTTCTGTGGACGTAGCCCTAGAAAGAGGGTGAACCACGTATATTTGGTGTTGTGTGTGATCGGTATTTTTTATTTGTCATTGATATACTGTGATTGCATTACTGTTTAGATCTGATGAGTAGATGTGCAGAATAGATCTAAGTTGATAAGTGATATATGAATGTTGTGTTGTTCTTATGTTAGATCCACTTGATATTCCCTTTGTTTGTAGACATCTTTGTCCTGCACCCCCCTCATAACTGCTTTGGGTGAGGTTGCATCTACTTCACAGGTGATATCAAAAGGGCCAGTAGTTAGGGCTTGTTGGTGCACTCTTGGAGCTGAACCCTGGGTCTGCCCCTGTGCCAACACTTGGATCTGAAATTTTCGCTACACTTGGATACATTTGTCTCTTGTGCACTTGTTTATGGCTATCTCTTGTGAATAGTTGATGGAGGAGTGAGGTGCTAGCCTTGAATGAATGCTTTATAGCTTTTATGGTGGATTATCTTAGAATCCTTCTTGATTTTGGTATGGTGTTTCACTCTTATGCTATCATTTTTTCAAGTCAAGGATTGTTGTACTAGGAGCTAATCGGGAAGTAAGAGTATTTACACCCCCACTCTAGTCTCCATAACTTCTTGCTTAAAGTTCAATGATGTTGCAAGGGTTTGTTTGAGGAAGTAAGAGGATTTACACCTCTGATTCTCAAACCCTAACTATAGATACTTGCCTTGGGAAGTAAGACTATTTACACCCCCAAGGAAGTAGCATCTCTAGTTCATTTATTTGACTCCATTCACCCAGTAGTAAAGGCACTAGTCATGTTTTTTTTGCATTGGATATATAAAATCATTGCCTTGGGAAACATGATTTTTTTTTATCTTTTGAAAGATATCTTGCTTGGATTTTGTTTTCCACTTTGAGAGGAATCTCCCCCTACTAGGGCGTTCCCTCTCTCCCATTACTTTAATTGTTGTTACAAACCCTAACCTACATCCATTAGGGATGATCTAACCTAGATAGACAATTGATACTAACTCCCAAACTAACCGTAGACCAACTCTTAAATTTTGCTCGTTTACTCTACTAACTAGGGTGCAACGTTTGGGCTAATTGTTGGCATATTTTGATGGTGTAATTTTCTGATATAAGTGACTAAAAGATACAACCTTAAGGCTGCAATTTTCTGCAGAAAATACATGTTTACAACAACCATCTTCTTTTGCCTCTTAAGTGCCATTTTTTAGCCCATATTTATTGCTAATCTTGATGCTGATTTGCTTAACTAGTTTAGATCTTTGTATGCTAATTTAGATGCTTTATTTGATGATATAAACTGTCATCTATTGCCGTAAATTAGAAAGAACAAGATTAACTTGCTGATCCATACTAACATATATCATTGCAAGTTGGATTTTCTTGTGTCTCAGGCAGGTACAATCATTCGAAGAAGTACTTTACCTTCGAGACAACAATCACTTGAATTACAAGTCATCTCTTCCCAACCTACAACTTGTGCTATAACATTTTGGCATCGTTGTCGGGGAAGATTTTGAATCTTCTTCGTACCCTAACGACACTTTGGTACTCTATCTCGAAGCCTTTCCCTTAGCTTTCCTGGTGACTCCACCTAAAGGACATTCCCTTTCCCTTTTCCTTGATGAGCTCATCTTGAAGCTCATCTAGTGACTCCACCTTCCTAGAATCCTTCTTTCCCCAAACCTTTCCCCCCTGGGAGGTTCAAGACTTCTAAGGTTTACCAAAGAAGGCCTCCTCTCAAGTCTTCTATTGATAAAACCCTTTTCCATAATACCCTTCCTCTTGTTCCAATGGCTCACCCTTGGGAAAGGGACCTCTACAAACCCCTTAACATGGCCAATATCCAAGGTTACCCTAACAAAATGCCAACATAAGTCAACAAGTGGTTGCCAAAGTTCCTTGGAAACAATGTGATAATTTTTGAAGATCACATTTATGTCATGGGGCAGGACATGGACAATGCAGGTATTGATCATGAAGTTGTGGCCATGAGGTTTTTTTCTTCATCATTGACTGAAGAAGCCCTTGATTGGTTCAGATGACTCCCTGATAATCATATCACGTCCTATGATGGTTTTTCCAACTTTTTCAAGAGCATATGGTTGAAAAAAGTAGATGGTGGGACACTTGGGACTTGGTTCAATCAAATAAAGAAAAAGGAGAATGAAACAGTAAATGAATTCATTTCCATATTTGACAGGTTTTACAATCAAATTCTAATAGATTACCATCCTACAACATCATCAATTCGTCTCCTTTACATGAATGCTTTTGAAGGGCAGTTTCGATACATTCTCAAAGATGAAAATCCCACATCATTGGCAGAGGTTAAAGAGTTCAGTATCGACATTGAAGAGAATCTCCTTGATTAAAAAATAGAACCTTTTAAGTACCCTTGTACCAAGACAGAAGCAAGAACAAGGTTTCCAACAAAAATGTTCTTTATCTGATTGCTCTCCTAACTCAGAAGATAGACCAAATGAATACTCAGTTAGTCCAAGTGCATAATCAACTTATGAACCATATGACTACAGTCAAAAGAAATCAATCTACTCCCAGACCTCAGTTTTCCAGACAATAGGGAGATGCCACCGGTTGGAAACCAAGACCTCAACAAGAGGCAAAGGCCCTAAATACTTTGAAACCTATTGGGATAGTTGATATAGAATCTTGGTGTATCCCATGCCAAGAACCATACAGGGAAGATGAGTGCCCTTGACAAGTCTAAGATTATCCTGACGATATAAACTTCATGATTTTCAATTTTGACGATGAACAGGTTACCCAAGAACAAATCAATGAAGCCAAAAGAATAAGAGAAAGAGAGGGGAGGCTCCAGGCCTTAAATAAATTGACAGATGATCAGAAGAAGGAATTAAAGAGGAGGGAAATTCTAACCTACACGAGAAGAAAAAATGCTTCAGCCCCTCCGTCATAGCCTGATACTCCTCTTCCATTGGCAGATATGTCTTCAATATGTTCGGCGAAGTAATAAGCTAGTTGAGTAAGCGACATACAATTGTAGAATTGTCAACAACGAAAGTTGAATACATGACGACCACTCATGGAAGCAAAGAAGCGGTATGGATTCAAAGGTTGTGTTCAGGAATCAGGTTTGAGAAAAGAGTTATGAAGGTAAGTTGAGATAGTCAAAGTGCAATATCTATGGAAAGGAACCATGCTTATCATTCAAAGACTAAGCACATTCATGTACAATACCATTTCGTAAGAGATATGGTGGAAAGTAACAAGGTGCTACTGGAGAAAGTAGACACATTGGAAAACATAGCAGACTTGGTAAAGTGCTGTGAATTTCTCTTGGTGCAGAGAGGCAATGGGCATTGATGCCCTGGGTCTGTGAATGAAAGTTAAGGAATCTTTTGTTTCAACAAAGAAGACAGCAAGTGGGAAAATGTTGGGTTCTTATATTCTTTGCAATGAAATCTAGTAGAGGTGAATCGACAAATAGTCGTAGGTCGAGGTGGATCGACAACGATCGGAGGTCGAGGTGGATCGACAACAAGTCGAAGGTCGAGAGAGTCGACTGGGTAAATTCGAAGTCAATGATATAAAAAATAAGTCAACTGACAAGAGGTCGAAGTGCGGGTGTGAGACAACTGAATAGAGACCGAATGAAGGACTGACTGGTAACCTGACTTGGAGTTGACTATAACAGAATCCAAGGATTTGTCAGATTTGTAGCCAATGAACTACATGGATCTATAACTATTTTTGGGTGCCAATATTTAGGGTTTTTCCTGTTGTAAGGATTATAAAGAGGCGTGTTGTAAGGTCGTAAAGGCTAATGAATTAATCAATATCTTTAAAGTAATCTTTAGATGTAGCTTGTTGGTCTTATTTTGATTGAATAAGACAACAAGAGAGCATAACACTCAAAGGAATGTTGGTTTTCCTGGTTAAGGGTTTCTAGGGTAAAATCTCAGTGTACTATGTGATTTCTTGTGTCATTTGCATTCTTGATTAAATTCTTCTTCTCTTCTGATAGGATTAGTGTGGAAGTGTCTTTAATTTTCTGACAAGTAGAGGGAACTTGTTAATTTGGGGTACAAGCGAGGTAGGACATTTGTGTAATTTTCATTCTCATTAATAGAGTAGCCTACACAATGTCAGGTCAATCTTCTAATGGCAATAGTTTGTTGAGTGGGTAGGGGAGTTATCAAGGGACTCCATACTCATGGTGCAAGAAGCAACAACTTAAAACTCTAGCAACTTGCACATATGTTCCATCTTCGTCTCGATCTTCCAAACCTTGTCATCTATAAATGCAATTTTGCATATATCAAGGAGGTATCAAACCAATGAAAGCATTAAATATGTTGAATTTTTTTAAACAAAAATTCATTGCTTATTTTTCCAAATGAAGAAATTGATTTCTATTCAAGTGATCTACCATGTTGCATTGAACTTGACAATCCAAGGAAGTTTATCTCCCATGAGGGTGGTTTTCTAAGATACAGGGGAAGTGAATCGCTCATTGTGGAACTTAGAAGCCCATTTCCAAGCTAATTTGGAGAAATCTAATAACCAAAACAAGTGACGATGAAAGTAATTCCTATTCAAATAGTCTACCATGTTGCATTCAACTTGAGAACCCAAGGAAGTTTATCTCCTAGAAGGGTGTTTTTCCAAGATACATGGGAAGGGAATTTCCATATTGGAAGTTAGAATCCCATATCCAAGCTAATTTGGCAATATCTCATTGCTAAAACAAGTGCTTTATAGTGTCATTTTTGCCACACAATTGGAACTTTGGTTAAACTACCTCCAAGTATTGTAGGCATTATGCTATAATGAAACCACCAAGGACTAGAGACCAAGTGAAAATAAGAACCTTTTTTACTCCACAAAAGGTGTCCAAATGGATGTGAGCCTGCAGAGCCAAGTTTTCTATTTGCACTCGAGTCTCCATAACTTATCTAGGGTGGCATCCAAGATAGACTTTACACTCAACCATTTATATCTATTTGTTTCGATGTACTTATTGAGCACCTTGGTATAGTTCCACATCTAGAGTATGCAACCAATATTGATGAATAGATTATATATGATAAGGATTTTAAATTATTCTAAAGTTAATTTGTATGGTTTTTTTTATATGGTTTGAGATCTACATTCTTGTGCCCTTTCCTTTTATTAACTCCCATCATATTGCCTAATTGGCCCTGGCAAGTTGTAACCTTCACCATAAGCTTGTTTTGGAGCCCAATATGGCTGACCCGATGGCTAGAAATGATATTATATTTGTGAAAAATGATAAGAGATCTAATTGATGTGGCAGTCATACCACCAAAGCTACCCCAAAAGTTTGTACCCAGGGTCTTCCATGATGTAATTCCAACCTCGAGCCTAAAATTACTATTAGTATTCTTGTTAATGAATATGATACATTGTTTAACTCTTTTAGAGAGGAGGCCTTTATTAGTAATTTTTAAGTTGTGTCTTTCCTAAAACCGTTGTTTGTAAATGGGTCAGGGAGGTTTAGGAGCCACACGGGTGGCATTGCCTTCAAAACCAAAGTCCAACAAAGGGTTTGTTTTTGTTCTGTTTACTTGGAAAAGGCCATCATATGGAAATAATTAAGAGAGGTCATTAGATTTGCTTAGCATGTGTAGAATTTCTAGGTCTCCTAGTGCAATCATGGCCCTTCCTGGAAAGAATCCCAGGTCCAATAAGGGATTTTATTTGCCATGAGATCAAGCAATTTTTTAACCCTAGGCCTCAATGAAAAATCAGTCCCAAGGTTAACTTGTCCAAGGATTTGAAGGATTTTATGTTCATTAGGGTAGGAGACAGTGGCCACAATCAATCTCTATATTACATTAACATATGGATTATGTGTTTTCATTATCAAAGTCTAAATTGACATATTTTTTCCCATGCATTGATATAATAGCCAACCCCACCATGCCCAATAGCCCCAACCAATCACCATATAAACTATGGAATAAGAGGTATATGGAATCAAGTGGTGCATAGGAATCGAGGTACCAGGATCCTAACGACTCTAACCCACAAGATCACTATGCCAACTGACCCCTCAAGACCTCAAGCTCTTGTGGTGAACAAATCCATTCCTTGTATGTGCTCTAGTCTATCCCACAAGGGAGGGACTCGTAGATCTTGTTATCATCCATTATTGTGGCACCGACAGACACAAAATTTAACTAATGGCATACTTAATAAGCCTTGCCCCATCACCTTATAAGATTGTTTTTATCCAAAATCACTTGTTGATAGCCTAGACCCCTTTGACGCACTCCTTGGCATTGGTGGGAAAGTGCAGGAGATGTAAGACATCATGATTTCTCGTTGAAAGTTGTCTTTTGGAATGTTTGGGGTTTAAGTGACCTTGGTAGAAAATACAGATTATGTCAAATCATGTTCTCCATTGTGTGGCATGGATATTTTAGGTATACAAGAAATAAAAATTCAAGGTTTATTTCTTGAATGACCTTATTGGTTATATATTTGGGTTATGAATTTGTTTTTTGATATCATAATGAAGGGAAGGGAGGTCTTGCTAGCCTAATTTCCCCTCAACTTGTTGGTGTAGTTATTGTGTAGGGAATTAATCCCATTCATAGAGTTTTGTCGAGTTTTATTAAATCCAAGATTGAATTCTAGCACTGGACAACATATACCTTCAATGACTCGGGCGAGCAAGCAACTGATTGGAATTGGATGGTTAATGAGCTTTCATATGCTCATTGGTTGGTTTTTAGTGACTTTAATATGGTTGAAAATGATGAGGATAAACAAGGAGCATTACCTATAATAATTGTGTGTGGCTAGAAAGAAGCCTATGTGGCTCTTAGAGCTCGAATTGAGCTTTATAATACAAATAGCCATGGCTCGTATGAGTTGTGTTTTACATGGAACAATTTCTATAAGGGTTGTGAGATATTTTTGCAGAGACTGGACAAAGTCACGTTGTATGAACCAAATTCCTTCTACATTAATTCCTCTAGTAGTAAGCATGTACGGGTCAAGGACATGGCCACTCTCTTACTAATAGATGATTTGGTTTACTATCTCACGGGGTGTGTAGAAGATGTGTATGCACAAGACTAGATATATTATGAATGTATCCCACTTCTAAAATCCCAATTGTCTTGCTTGCATTAATATTGTGTGGAACATTCTGTTGAGGCCTCATGGAGATAATGCATTGACAGTTTGGTAGGATGACATCAACTCTCACATTGTGGCCTTTTTGAGGGGTCATGGTTGACAAAGTGCAACCATCCCACACAACCAAAATTGGGTGGTTAAAGAAGATTTTGAAGAAGGATATCGGGGTCTTCAATCCAATCCTTTTTTACAAAAAAATCAAGTGTGTGTTACTAAGATGTGCCACATTTTACGAGTGAATGAAATCCATCAGGCACGGGGAGCTTAACTTTGATATCAACTCCATTGGCTCAAGATAGGGGATAAATGCATGAAATATTTTTTCAAATCCCTGGCTATCAAAGAAGTTAGATAATATATATATCCACCTTTAAAACTATAACTAGACAACCACTTACTAGAGATTTATTGAATGTGAATGTGCTTCCTACTACATAATGGTTTTCTAGTCCCAAACACCTACTTAGGAGGGAAAGGTATCTATGAAACACTGCCATTGATGTGCTTTCAATGAAGGTGACAAATGAACAAAGAGTTATTGAGATTAGGTCTTATCATTGGATGAGTTAACAACTACTCAGATGGAAATGTCAAAGGACAAGACCCCTACACTTAATGACTCCATGTGTGAATTTTATAAGGCAACATTTCATGTTGAATATATCGCAAGCATAGAAAGAAGTCCTAAAAAGACAATCTCTAGGAATTGACGTAATTAATCATTTTTTCACCGAGTTCATTCCTAAGGGAGGTACCCCGAAGTGGATAAGTAGATGGAGGATGGTCATGTTGCTCCACAATTTGTATAAGATTTTAGCCAAGGCCCTTTCCCTGCTTTCGAAGCATATTATACCTAAGATAGTGAGGCCATAATACATGGGTGTTATTTGAGTGTATTATATATTGAAAAACGTTATCGCTATTTGGGAGGGTGTGGAGTTGGCTCAAGTCTCAGGTTCGAATGCTCTCTTCATGAAAATTGACTTTGAAAAGGTGTATTTTAAACTAGAATGGTTGTTTATATTTTCAATGCTTAAGCCTTTAGGATTTGGATCTCTTTTTATTAATGTAGTTTAAACACTCTTTGTTGAAACCCTTGGTTGCTTCTCTATCATCATATGCAAGTCCAAGGAGGTGGGCTTCTTTTTCTCAATTATGCAAGGTTTACCACTTGCACCAACCTGATGTGTTATGGTTGGATAATCCCTAGGCTATTTGCCGTGCAAAAAAGTGGGGGCTAGAATTATTAAAGGCATCATGTTACCTAATCCTATGTTGGCTCATTAGTAAACAACCACTTCATCGATGACCTTTTCATGACAATTCTTCCAGAACAAATCTCCCTGGACATTAGAATGTACTACCTTGATATCTTCTATCCTGCTTATAGCTCTAGCATCTAGTGACATAAAACCCCTTGTTATAGGTAGAGTCAACAACCAATCCCACACTAATTGTCCTCACAAAGTTGGGCCTAGTTTCAACTAGGGCATGTGTTGAAGTTTATGGGCATTCCCCTTGCCTTCCAGGTCTCAACTAAAGATATATAGGAAGTGGTAGTGTAGAAGGTTGAAATAGAGACTGATAACTAGGTTATGATGTCAACCTTGGCCACAATAACCAAATTTCATATACTCACCAAAGTTCTAGAAACGACACGTGTTTACTCTTCCTGCTATTATGTTCCCTCCAAGATGGATTCCCAACCCCTGGGAAAAGCACTTAAAACTTTATTTCAACTGACAATGGTAATGGTAAAGGTTTTCAAAAAGTTAGTTGGGACCTATGTTGCATTCCATGAAAGATGGAAGGCCTATATATTTATTAAACACAGATTCATTGTTTGAATCTTTGTGCCAATTAGGCAGTTATGGCCAATAATGGGAATGAGGTGTAGAAGGTGCTCCTTAGATATCAAATCTATCAATATACATAGCTTGGTAAGAGGGCTTGGTGGTTAAATCTGCTATCAATTTTATTTGTAAAGTATTTTGAAGGCTCATGAGGTCATTTATCCTTTTGTGTCTTGCAATGATCGATCCTTTTGTTCATGCTTTCCTTGTAATGATCATTATTTATGGTTGTCTCTTGTTTGTTGCAGGGGGGTAAAATCCTTAGCTGAATCGATCTATATTTTTTACTAAAAGTTGTTTATACATTCAATTAGCCAAGGACTTAGTTGATGCTCAAACAAGGGAACATAACCCATGGTCAAAATTAAAATAAAGTTTAGTATGGTCATCGTCGATAACTTTATCTCAAAATTGGTGCAAAACCTAATTCTAGAGGATTTGGTGCCTAAGTTGAGCCTTCAAGGTCCCTGATCACAGTGGATGACTATAAGAGGGGGTGTTTAACTTGCAATCATATGCCTATGACCTTAGTGATTCATCAACAAAAATCTTAATGTCGAATAAAATAATTTGCAAACAAAAAAGATTTAATAACTTGATGTGCTTAAAATGGATTATATTTTCCTTAAGTAGTCTATGAACATAATTAATTTAGTGCAGTCACATAAACATAGTAACACAAGAGGCGTCATGGGGAAACCCATCTTAGGAAAAACCATAACTACAATATGGTTATACTTCTCTAGTTATCATTAATGCTTCTATAGTTACGAGGCTCTCCAAATTTTTACACATGGAAAATACAATTACAATGGAAAATTCCCTCACTACACTTAGATCTATTCCATAAACTAGTCAATTAGATCCTATCTAAGTCAATCTATCTAGCCTCTGCAATCAGTGCAAATAAGATGTCAACCCGACTTGGGAGATGTCTTCAATTTCCTCTACTTCTTGGTTCCACCTCTAGTCCAACCTCCATGTGCCTTGTTAATGGTCCAACCCCTCTTTAGTTGTGCCCTACCTTTTATGCTTGTTGCTTAAGGGTATATAAAAATCCAAGAACCAACTATTCCCCTAAAGTAGTTACAAGACAATTGTATTCTCATGCCCTTTTTAATTCCATAAAATCTAATCCTTTTTGGCCTTCTTTGAATACCAAGTGGCACCCTGTGATTTGTCAAGGGAGGCTTCTACCAATACTTTAAGTGATTAGATTTATTTCTAGCTAGGCAAGGACACACCAGTATTGGCATTTGTGGGAGAGTTAATTGGATGCCACTTTTCTCTAGGTGATACCATATAAGGACTGGTAAGTGGTAGCGTGTAACCTAAAGTCCAATTTACAAATGAGGTTTTGAGTTTCATGACCAATAAGGGATGCACATGTGTCTAGTTGAATTTGCAACCACATGATTCCAAATCTTGTTAAATATAATGGCTTGAGGCTCTGTAATAGATCCTAACCATTGGTTTATACTAGGCTTGAATATTGAAACCACTAGGGGTCTGTGCATCTCTTTGCCACCACATACTCCAATTTCAACATGCCTTAACTACTGCTTATCTTTACCTTGTGTATTATGTCTTGATGCCTTCTCTCCCAAGCCTTTACCTTACTTTCCTATGCAAAATCTAGAGTGCATAGATATCACTACAACCCGTGTAGCCTTACCTTCATGTGGTTGGTGGCTTCTACTTACTTTTCCATGCAAAGTGCAAAGTGTGTGTTGGTACAAGTGTGTCATACACATTGTAGTCATGTAGTGGAGCAGGTAAATATTGTTGAGTAGTAGTAGGGAATAAATGTAGAGTAATGGCAAGGAATACATGTAGAGCAACAACATGGAAAAAATGTTGACCAATGGCATGTAATAAATGCATAGCACTAGCAAGCAATGGATGTTATGTAGTAGTAGTTATCCAATTACTTGATGGTGGTTTCTAGCATGTAGAATTGGAAAACCATAAATGATTTATGGTTGTGTTATGCCTATTTATTTAGTGCTAGGCTTGGAGAAAAACATAGTGTAAGGTTTAAATGTTATGCTGTCGAAATTTCTCGAGAATCCTTAGGCTACTATTGAACACTGTTGTTGAGAGCACATAGACTCTGTATTGCAACCATTTAATTGTTGAATAATACATTAAATGTGCTTGACAGTGTCGGGATTTTCTTTGGGATGGGTTTTCCCTAGGAAATTTTATTGTTTATGGTTTGTTGTTTATTTCATTTCTTTGCAAATCTTTTGTTTTAATATTATGCACATTGTTATAGGTGAATCCTCCTGCAGACAAGCGGATTTCCTCATGGTCTCTAGACTCCTAAGGCCAAGAAAGAAAAGTGCTTCACATGGACACTGACATCCTTTTAGATCTAATTGAGCTAATATACGAGGGAGAAGAAGAAAGATATGTATCTTATTTGTCGTTGCAAATTCCATGTTGAGCTTCGATCCTGAGCTCCCTGATAGGTCCTATAGAACAAACAAAGATACAATGGACTTCCTATTCTACTGAGATTAGATCAAATATAGATCTATCCACTGAAGACAAACTCATGTGGAACAAACATAAGTTTGAAGGAAACAGGCCAAGCATTGATATATTGATAAGAACAAGTAAAAGTACTTACAATCCTTTGATGAAGGTGCAACAACTTCTTCCAGTTCTCCTTGTCCAACCCCTTTTCTCAAGTAATCTACACTGATTGCTTTGATGTCATCTCACTTATGAGATCATAAGTGTCACATCTCCAATCTCTTCTGTTTATACCACTTATAGGATCATAAGTTTGGTATCAACCTCTAGTCTCTTCTCTTCTTTCACCATGAGAAGGCCTCCTTATAAAACCTTGGAGAGGCCCAACCACTTGAGAGATATTTGGGATAAGTTTAGGATTCTTCTCCTTCAGTTGAGGATCTTCCCTAAGATCATGCCTTGACCTTCTATTCCAATCCAACCACCTTCAGAAATTGATGGATTCTTCCTTGATTTGTCTCAACAAACCAAAAACTTGCTCAGAAAAGGTAGCGCTCCCCCAAAAGGGTGCACAGAGCACTCAAACACTCCCCCAAAGAGGCTCAGGGAGCACTAGCACTCCTTGACAGTGGGAAGGGGAGTGCTCCTCTCCAAATGTTTTTGAGTGGTTCTTTCAGTGGCAAAAGGTTTGTACTCCCTATTGAGTGATTTATCTTCTTCCAAACTAGCCTTTGAGGTGTCTTAAGTGTCTTTATGATGTCGTTAGAGGCATGACATAGGCAAGATGGCAGTATGATGTTTGTGACACTTACGACAGTTGTGGTCAAGATGCGACACTTGTGGACAAGATGCGACACTTACAACACTTGTAATGACGACACTTGCGACACTATTGAAGTGAGTAATTTTGATGTGTAACAGATTGCCCCCCAAAGTGCGAAGTTAGAAGACGATGATGACTGAAGTACTTTGTAGAATTTTTCGAGCAAGGGTATAGATGTAGAGAGGCTGGAAAAAGCTGCACACAACCATCAAACAAATATTATGACATGTTTCAAACCCAAGGCAGACATACCTATGCTTGGGTGATAAAGAATTTTTAGGTATGGCCGCCATAAAATACACTGCGGATCCATAAATATATTGACAAAATGGTATAGCCACTGAAGATACAATGTGGATATATACTCCCATGACCTGAACTGATCGTAGCCACAAAGAATACACAATAGATCTACGATATGACAAGACATATCCATGACCAATACAAAGTGATCTATGTAGTAGTATATGTGTCGTAGTTCAAAAGAAAACTCCTTCGCAACCTGTTGGTCACTATAATTGCTTAATTAATTTTAAACAACCAAGTGAAACATAAATTATCAACCCAGGGAAGTATTTTGTTTCAAAGATAGCCACGCACTATATATGCTCAATTCCAAAAGCACTTAGTGTTGTAGTAAAGAAATTCACACTATTTATTTTTCCTTGAATGAACTGAAGCTCTGAATTAAATCACAGGAAAGCAATTCCCCTATTGCAATTCTTTAAAGCTTAATTAAGAATCCTGGATTACATTAAAAATAATACTGCAATGGGAAAGAACAACTATCTTGCAATCAGAGAACAT